>JAKGUB010000557.1:31547500-31740000 GCA_026261675.1 Hippocampus mohnikei
TTTTTTTTATCCACGAGCAACAAACAGTTTGTCAGACGACCCGAAACACAGAATCGAAAGCCCCGAAAACTGTAAGGAAGTGGAGTGCCAAGCCAAGGATGCTCTGCTGGATGTTGAGTCCCGGCTGCGCACAACAGTGGTCATGGAAGAGCAAGCTTGGGGCTGTTCCCAACACCTCGACACAGGGTGTGCAGATAGGCAGATTCACGGAGGTGGGAGGGGGAGGGGGAGGGGTGCAGCTGAGGACGGAAGATCGAGCAGAGTGGCTTGCTTGAGGCAAGATGTGGACAAGGTGGGAGCAACCAACGGACCGAAAGAAAAGGCCCCCGGATGGACCGCCACACCGCATCACCTGCTGAATTCAGGCAGTATATGATAGCTTGCCTTGCCCCGCGATCCTCTTCACCTTGGGAGAAGCGGAGACCCCTAACTGGTCGCTGTGCTCAGCAAGGGGAATCTTGGAGCACATCCCGAGCTACTGCCCAAAAGCTCTCAGTAAGGGCCGGGGTGCTGAATCCAATTGCATAAGCCATCAGACCGCATATCAGTATCTGCAGCCGGGAGCGAAACACCACCGGTGCAAGAGCTTTTGTCAAGGCTTGAGTGCAGCCAAGGCCAGGACACAAGACTGCAGCAGCAGGGTTGCTGTCAACAGCCTAGCACTGCGAGCTCTTTGCAGTCCTGGAGAAACAGCAAAGATTCCCACAGCACATCATAAGCTCCACCTTGAGGCCAGATACACTTTGCATCTCTGAGGCCACCAAGAACAACCTCATCATGGAGGTATCGGCCCTATGCGAAGACGGCGTGGTGGAGGCTCATGAAATTTTGATTTCAATACATGTTTATATTGAAAACTAGAGTTGAATCATCATAAACAGATTGTTAGGAATCTTGAATAGGAACCAATAAATTAGATTTGAAGTCCTGCCCTTAAAACATGAAGCTGATGCTAAGGGAGGGGGGGGTCAACAAAAGCAACAAGTAAAACCACTGCATATGATAATATGATGTCTAGCATAGAAACGGAATCGTCTTGGCTCGTACCTTGGCTGCGGCTAGCAGGCCCAGCGAGATGGCAACACGGGCCCGTAGGTCAGGTCTGTCCTTCGGCCACACATAAGTCAGCATGGCAGACAGGATCGTAGTTGTGTTCACCTCTTTCAGCTAAGGAGAACAAGACAATTCTCTCATTTTGTTTGAAAACAAACTGCTTCCTCTTCATACAACATAATTTTGTTTTAACTCAAATTGGCAAGTCTTAAACCACGTCTACATTTCATAAGTTTTATTACACGGTGGTTAACGTTTCCTTTTACGCATGAGATGGTTAAAAATGCTAACTCCTACATACATTGGCTATTTTAGACTCTTTCAAATGGAATCTAAAATGTCTACGGGGTCCCTGGGGGTTCTGAAAGAATCATCAAGGAGAGCTGAAGATTCAGCCTGACACTACAAGTCCCTTGAGACACCTGGGCTGTCATCCCATCTGATAGTGGGGCACCCACACTGTTGCCACCATGTCTATTTACTAACACTCCAGCGCACACCTGCCACAGGGACTCTCTGCGGGCCAAAGTTGATGCACTAATTCCTCTAATCCATTCAATATGGAGGCTCTGCGTTCCAGCCAGGCTTTAGGGCAGCAAATTACGCGACCTTGTTCTCAACATCAGCCTTTCATCAAATTCAATCAAGTAATATGTGACATTACAAAGAGGGCGTTAACCTTTACTGCAATTGCAAAGGTTTCTGTGACACAAATGGAGCTCGGGTAATGTCAATTCGGTGTTTTTAATCTGCAGAAGTACATTTAGTGTGTAGAAATAAAAATACCATCAATGGTTTGGCAGTATGACGACGCAATTATAAAAGAGACACTCGAATTAACAAATATGTTTTAAATATAGGCGGCCCGGTGATCCAGTGGTTAGCGCGTTGACCTCACAGTGCAGAGGTCGTGGGTTCGATTCCAGCTCTGGGCTTTCTGTGTGGAGTTTGCATGTTTTCCCCAGGCCTGCGTGGGTTTTCTCCGGGTACTCCGGGTTCCTCCCAAATTCCCAGAAATATGCATGGCAGGCTGATTGAACACTCTAAATTGTCCCTAGGTATGAGTGTGAGCGCGGAAGGTTGTTGGTCTATGTGTGCCCTGCGATTGGCTGGCAACCGGTTCAGGGTGTCCCCCGCCTACTGCCCGAAGAAAGCTGGAATAGGCTCCAGCACGCCCCGCGACCTTTGTGAGGATAAAGCGGATTAGGAAAATGGATGGATGTTTTAAATATATATCTGTTCTAATAAAGTGCCGCCTTGAGTAACTGCTTTACAATTTTTTTTTCAACACACAAGCCATCATTCAGCCGATTGATTGCTTTGACTTGCACATGCAAACCCAATTCATCTTACTTCACAACAAGCAGCAGTTTATCAGACAGTGAAGAATTCATCAAAAAGAAGCTTCAAGCTGTTTATGCCCACTGTCAAAGTAAGCAAATAGAATTACTCAACATGTATTTAAAGCAAATAGCTGCCTTAAGAAAGACCCAGCTTGATGTCTACATACGGTTGAACACGCAGTTGACATGCTAATGATTAGCATTGACAGTTTTAGAATAATAATAATAATAATAATACATTTGATTTATAAGCGCCTTTCAAGACACCCAAGGACACTTTACAATAACAAAAAACACAAAACAATACAAAACAATACGGGTGACCTTCAAGGTGAAAAGGGCGATTCATCACTCACGAGTAGAAATACTTGCAAATATTTCTTGACCCTGACAAACAACTATGGGCTAAAAAAATACCTCATAGTGTTTGTGCCAATATGTGCACTTTTTTGATATTTCATGAAAACATTTATTTAATTATTTTTCTTAATTCTCAACATTTTAGTGGAGACATATACCTGTATAACTTGGGCACTACCGTGTACATTATATGAAAAATTGTGTTTTATGGTAGTGCAGCCGTAAAAGAGTTTAAGACATGCCATGTGTCCCCTCAGTCCCACTGTGAATTGCTTGCAGAAACACTGAAACACAAAAGCGCTCACCACGTTTTTGGGGTCTGCACTGAGACCTCCTCCAGCATTCCCGTGCCAGCATGTTCGTTTATCTGTCACCTGCAAATGCTGTGAGAGGTTTGCCATTAAGGTGTCCATGAATCTCATATATTCACAGCACTTTGATCTAGAAGTACTTCTCATGTCTACTTACATTTGCTGCCTCCAAAATGCGTCTACTGCTTTCAGTTGTACTTGTTTTCCAAGTTCTTGTTCGCAAGCGCGGTAGGGCACTCAGCTGAAACACAAGATGTAAAAGCACTGATCAGAATCTTGTATAACACCTCTCGACTGTGTGGGCTCAATTTATTTCATTGTGTTGACAATTTACTGTAAGCCTTGTCACTAATCAATATTGTCTTCAAATTTGAATATGCAAAACGTACATAAGGTAGTTTATTTGATCTACATTTTTTTTCTTAAAAATAAAATTCACAATGAATTCACTGTATCTATATGTATTTGTTTTTATATTTACATATTTTTGACAATATTGTGATGATAACCATTTTGGTCACCATGTTCTTGATGAAGTTTTCATACGATTCATGAACCAATTGTGTTTACTGAGCCCTCTAGATGGCACTCTCTGTTCAAATTAGGGCTGAATGTATGGACACTCTCTACATATATATTATCAATAGATATTATCTTAATCAAATCTCATCAATAAAGTGCTTTGGCTTTTTCTGTATCGCTCACAATCCATTGCCGGCGGACATACTAAAAGGCTAGCCCCACTAACAAAGCGTCATTTGCCATTCGTCATGATATGAAACGTGTCGTTGTTGGTTGTAACAGTCGGGGGCAAGGGTGGAAAAGTTTTATTTGTACTCCCAAAAATAATTACAAACGCCTATCAAAAACAAAAGAGATCCATCACTGGGAGCTAAGATGTGGCTATGGTTGCAAGCCACAAACATTGCCGTCGGTTCTCCCACTCTGGAGAGAGCTTCACATAAATGCAGACGTGCTGTTGTTTCCTGTGTCTTCGTTAATAGTTACCATACATGAGGATAAGTATACAACAGCCTGGACTGCTCCCTGCATGTTGGAAGCGTGTAGAAAGTTTATAATTTACTCAAACATCGTTGCTAATTTTGTTAGCATGTCTGCCTTTTTCTTCATAATAGCATTGAGCTAGCGGATAGTTTTGCATGACAACCAAAACTGTCACCTAGGTAAGAGTTTTATTCTTCCCCAAAAAGACTATTGTCTGATAAAAAAAGAAAGCTAACATATTTCAATTAAGAAGACAAATGTCCGAGTGCTACCGATCACCATGTTTGTCTCCAATTTTAAATCCTACTTCAGTTTTTCACCTTTAACAGGGGGTTCTGGTTCCCATTAACTGTGAAAATCAAGGGATTACTGTTCTTACTTTTGTGTCAGCAAACCAATCATGCTGTTGAAAGTTTATAAGTATCCAATTCGCCAATTAACATTCGCATGACCCAGAGGTCATAATACCTGTATATTGTCTGAAGTCCCCATGTACTTGTCCATCCATACAGTCAAAGTTCACTAAAAACCTTTCATCACGTAAACTAATCTAGATATTCACACCTAACAACGTGCCGGCGTTTGCAATGAAAAGGCGAAGCAGCCTATAGCTATGGTCAAACGCATGAGATTGTGGGATATGTTACTATTTTTGGGACAACGATCAATCCCCTTTATACAAGTGTGTTTTAATACACAAAATGAAAATCACGCACAAGCAAACTGAAAAGTCACTTGCTGTGGCGACCCCTGATGGGATAAGCATAAAGTCACAACAACAACAGCCCTGTTTAAACAGGTACTGTAATTGCAAAATATTGTTGTTCAGTTTATGCATAATTTTTCAATATCCTGCCATGGTGATCTCAATTGACTCGAGTATCAAGCATCATTTCGAAACTCAGTGTCATATCAAAACTGAAACAGAACGCAATCAACTTTCACTTTTGAAATGTCGGAATCTTTTTATACCTTGTACTTTTCATTCCTCCAACCGTGGAGCAACGCTGTTCACTGACAATGACATCAGCAGAAAATAAATGTCAATGCACCCACCACCGGGTGGGACAAACACGCTTATCTAACATTTACTGACTTCTCTGGGACTCTCAAAAACGTGATGCAAGACCCCTGCCAAGTCGACATGATTTCCCTAACTAAAGAAACGAACAGTATTACACGACCTGTGACCATTCCGTTGTCACATAAAAATCACGTCAAACATTGAGTTGCAGGTGTCCATGGTGTCGCGGGAGATACAACTTGTGAACATATTGGTACTGGAGATCGAAGTTAGCACCAAGCTAGCGGCCATAATACAAACTCGCGTGGGATTTGCGTGACAGCAGCCGCATAACAGCCATACAAAATTCCGAAAATCAGACCTTGTGAGTTTGGTTCACGTGTAACAACGGAACACATTTGTAAAGTTGTGCCCAGATCTGTCCTTGTGTGGTAACTGTCAACCACAAAAGCACCGTGCCCTCTGTAACTCCTCTTAAACTCGTCTCAACTTACCAGGCAAGGACTTTGGCGCGTGTACTTCGTCCCATTCTCGCTTTGACTTTTATTCCAAGCGTGATACGAGCTAGTTTTTCGAAGAATACTTGCCAGTTTTTGCCTGTGCAAGTGTAAGCCGCATTTCAGCGACACCAACAGTGGCGCCATGTTGCAAGTGTGAGAGAAGGCGGGACGTAGGCGCGCCGGCTACGCCATTTCCGTTTAGGTCATTGCCTGTCACTAGTACTGTCAAAGCTAGCAAGCAGGCGCTATTGCCACACATCGCTATTATAACCTTAAAATAGGACTAATTAGACTTTTTAAATGACGTGGTCTAGAGTTTAATCGGTCTTGACCGTGACGATTATATTGTCGCCGGGTGCGACAGCTGGATTAATTTGGGAATTTCTCTTCTCGAAAACTCGAGTCGCGGCTCAAGGTAAAACACGTTGTCTGGCCGCTTTGCTCTTTGTTGAACGGCTAATTTCGACCAACTTTGATTCTTTTGCCAGAGAACCAGTGTCTCTCTCACCCAGGATGCCATGCCACAATCAGCAAATGAGCACTGTAAACACCGGCCAGGACCACCCAATGAAGCAAGTGCGCTTTGCCACTAACAGCAGCGGCAATGTGACCGCTGTGTTGGCCACTCATGAGGCAGGTGATGCCAGTAGCAGACAGCCCGTAAACCCGGACTCACTTGGACCCCAACTCAAACTGCTTCCTCTCAATGACCAGATACGAGAATTACAGACTATTATTAGAGACAAGTGAGTCAATACTTTTGTTATTATTCTATCAATCCCACATTGTCACCCCGCCAATTTTTTAAAGAATCATTGTTCAGCCTGACATACACGACATAATCTAAATCAAATTGGGCCCTTGTGATATTCGGCAGCAAATTAAAAAAACAAAACAAAATGTTATTTTCTCTCTCTTGCATAGACCATTAAAGGATGGTTCAAAACTGCTGAATAAGAAACCAACATTAAGTGCAAGAACTAATTTTGTACATTTTTTTCACAAAAAAATCAACATTTCAATATTATTGAGGTGCTATTTCCTGCATATTGTTCCAAATCCCACCCAAAATTATTCAGCCTCGTGTTGTAGTATAGGGCATGGTGTAGTAGTATAGGCCGGGGATTATACGACCAAGTGAAAATGAACAGTATGTCAGGGTTACTGTGTCATCTTCTGTACTAAAGTAATTACCAGGATTTGTTAAATATACCTGGAAACAGCCACATTAAAAAAAAAATCTATCATTTGTTATCATTCCTTTGATAATAAAATATTAGGAAAACTGTTCTCTGGTGTATCCTAACATCAATATACCATCCCAAAAGGCTCTTTGATGTTTGTCACCTCAGGTCCAAAAGTAGCAGTTTCTCTTATCAGGTGCCATTTCAGTCTTTTTGAAGTTCTCAAAATTTGAGAAGAAACGGTCAGGACCACACAAATGTTTACTATCTATCATAAGCAGTTGTGAGATGGGTTGGAGGTTATAACAGTTACTGGGCCTGGGGTCTTATTGGCTTTTAGGAATTACATGGCAAATCGGAACCAATACTCTTGTGGGCCGTATCCAACAGGGTTTCCCACCCTCAATGGACCTGTCCAGACAGTTTCAAAATACTGTAACATTGACATCTTGTGACAGTGTGTAAAAAGGCATTGTTGATTTTTCAATGTTCATTATTTCAAAAACCCACGGTATTTCGATCACATCAACGTAAATGTATTTATATAATTGTAAATGAAGTAACTTCTAATTTTGTTATATAGGGTGCGCCACCCCAATAGGAGACTGCCATGTTTCGACGCCATCTTTCTGCCACAGATACTCGGGAGACAAATTAAGCAAACAGAGTTCCTTAACATCATGACTACAGCATGTATAACAAATGCAATTTGTCACTTGAGGGAATACTAGAAGTTGTTTGTGATTACATTTTGCTTGCAACCGCGATGAAGAAATTGGTGGTAGGTTTGCGAAGTGTTGTCCCTCTGAGGCACGTAGTATGCATGTCAAAATGCACCGCACTTCAAGCTTAGGTCATTGCATTCTATTATATTACGATTAGATGAAACTAAATCCTACACACTGTATCTTCAAAACAAAACAAGAATTGTTGCTTTAATGTCCTCTCAAATTATTGAGTAATGTCAGGCACTATTGCTCCCGATAATGGCAGATGTATCATATATGTATGATTGACCATCCTTTTATGTATGTGATAAGTTGCACTCCTTTTAATTCAGTCGGATGGAAAATGTACAGACCCAATTTAACTAATCCACTCCACCAATTAAGTTTGAATTTCTACATTGACTTTCCCAAAACATCTGAACATTAATGTATGCTGAAATGTCTGTAGCACTAAATAATTACAGTACTACAAGTCACTGTACGTATATTGAGAGGGACAATCTAGTTTTGACATTTGTTTTCCTGTGTTTGTAGGACTACCAGCAGAGGGGATTTTGTGTTTTGCGCCGACCGACTGGTAGGATCATACAGTATCATGATACCAACCGTGTGTTTATGCATTTTCAATATTTAATTGACTTATGTTGTCGTTCAACAGATTAGACTTGTAGTGGAAGAAGGCCTGAATCAACTGCCTTACTCCGAGTGTACAGTGACTACACCAACAGGTGAGAATCAGAATGAGAAAAGCTGCCGCATCCATCCCATTTTAACAGAGGACCTGACTTGGTTTGTTCCACACTGCTGCAGAACATTCATAACTAACTTGTGTCATATCGGGTCTTCAGGATATAAATATGAAGGAGTCAAGTTTGAGAGAGGTAACTGCGGCGTCAGCATTATGAGGAGTGGTGAGTCAGACGACATCTGCAGTGCATCAAGTGAACAGACTCAACTACTGAACACACAACTGCAAGCAGTAGAAGTAACAGTGGGAAAAATACTGTACTTGGATTTCAGAAAAAATGTTCTGGGATAATCTTCCCTAAAATCCAACAAAATGTGGAGTTCAAAAGTCATTTTTGAGACACTTGCAAATCTAGTGAGTCCTCATGTCCACCTCAGTAAAGATCTTGCTGACACCACTGAAAATTCATCGTCCCTCCTTTGATTAGGCATGTGTATCGACAATAACAATGCAACTATCAATGGCATCTGATTCCCAGGAAAGAGGTCGAAGCCAAGTAAGTATCAAAATAATGACATAGCCTCCTCAGTGCCATATTGGCCTGTTTTGAGCAATCACGTGACCACTACGACGTAGTGTGTGCTGAAACATTCAAACATGGTGGCCGATAATTTTTGGCTTATTTCTTGGTCTATTTGCCTATAAAAATGTCATCAAGTATTGACATAGTTTTGATGAGGACACTCCTAACCATGTGAAGTTTTATATTCTTCCTTCAAGAAAGAGAAACTTTTACAATGACATTGGCCGGCACATGCTGCTGACCAGCTTCCAAAAGTGGTGGTGCAGTCTAGTCTCAACACTCAATTCAACTGTATTTATAGAGCACTTTCAAACAGCCGTCGCTGCATACAAAGTGCTGTACATGGAGCAACTAACACATACAACATAGTCATGTTGAATCATTGTAGTCAGCAAATAGTCATAAAAAGCTGAACATCGCTGAATCTCTGAAAAACTTTTCACCAAAATCTATGTGCACATCTCTAATCATGCCCACTTCACATGATCCATTTGAAAATATAGATCAAGATATATAAATCTTAGAATGATCATTTCAATGTTTTTTTTATCGTATGGACTTCGCTAAGTCGTTTCTGCTTCATATGTGCTCCTAGAGCAAAAACATAATTGTCACCTAACGTATGAAAAATTACGACCAAACGTCACCAAAATCTGTGTACACCTATACTCATGCCTACTTCATACTCTGAAAATATTACAACAATCATCCAATTTTTAAATATTCGTTTTACTCTTAATATGTGCGCATTTGGATTAAAAAATTAACGTAAACTGATAATTGCCTCTTATACTTAAAAAAATCACTTAAATGTACACAAACCGTAATTGATCACCACCAAAATTTATGTGCACATGTATATATGCATGCCAACTTCATATACCAAAAATATTCGAACAATTGCTGCCATATTTTGGATTTTATAGACATCAATAAGCCGGTGTCTCCTCCTAGGATGAAGACCTCATTCAAAACTAAAGGAATTCGTTGCTTTTTCACAGGGAAGAATTGAGTGTTTAATTTATAGCAATACTTGGCGACGCCATACGGCATTTCAGTAGCAAAACAGACCAAGAGAACAAGTCCAAAAATAACAGCTGCCACGTTTGAATGTTTCAGCATCCACTACGTCATCGGTATCACATGCCTACATAAAACTGGCCAAGATACCGCTGCGCAACTTATGTGATTATTGTGATACTTAATCAGCCTTAATCGGATGCTGTTGATATTTGCACTATTGTTGTTTATACACCCGGCCTAATCAAATGATGGACAATGAATTTTTGGTGGCCTGTTGTGTTGCGTGTGTCTTTGGCACAGGTGAGGCCATGGAGCAAGGTCTGCGAGACTGCTGCCGCTCTATTCGCATCGGCAAAATACTCATCCAAAGTGACGAGGAGACCCAGAAAGCCAAGGTCTACTATGCCAAGTTCCCACCCGATATTTACAGAAGAAAAGTGCTGCTCATGTACCCCATTCTCAGTGAGTCCGAACAGGCGCAAGCATATTGTTCAATGCCGGACTTTGATTTCCCAACACCAGCACATACGGTATATGAAACATGCATTTTCATGTATATGTTTCTTTTGAGAAATCTCAGTCGCATTGACCTTTACCGGGCAAGTCTACATTTCCACATCATTCAGGCGCACTCACCCTGGTCTGATAATTATAGCTCTCACAAAGGAAATTATACACTGCCTCAGCAATGGCCACCAAGCTCCAGAACAGCATAATGAAGGCCAGACAAAAAAAAAAGTATTTTCCATTTTGCATTTCGCTGCACATAAGGGGGAAAAAATCCCTGACAGGTTGGAGGTTTACTTAAATGGCAGAATATTTAAAAGCATGTTAAGTGCGGAGGTCACAACCGGGGACCTTTTTGAGATGATAACATAAGCAATTACACCCCAGCAGACCTTTTCATATTTTTTTATGATTTAATAATCCAATTCATTCTAAAGATGTCAAGGCTGTTTTGGGAGTGCGACGTGTGTAATACACTTGATACGTTGTGTGTGTCGTCAGGTACTGGCAACACGGTGATTGAAGCAGTGAAGGTGCTGATCGAGCACGGGGTCCTGCCCAAACATATTATCCTCCTCAGCCTCTTCTCCACACCTCACGGTACATCAGCACAGCTGCATGATCTAATTTTCCATTTGCTTTTGTTTACCCAACAAATCAGTCTCCAGTCTTCCCCTGCGTTTTCCTACTGATATTGCTGTTATTCGACTGGTAACTGCATTGCTGCGCGTGACTGCAGCTGGTGATTTCCGATCCACTATATCCTCACAAGGCTCGCTGGGAGTGCTGGAGCCTATCCCAGCTGACTTTGGGCAGTAGGCGGTGGACATCGGTTGCCAGCCAATTGCAGGGCACACAGAGACGAACAACCATCCATGCTCACACTCACACTTAGGGACAATTTAGAATGTTCAATAAGCCTGCCTTGCATGTTTTTGGAATGTGAGAGGAAACCAGAGTACCTGGAGAAAACCCACACAAGCACCGGGAGAACATGCAAACCCCACACAGGGAGGCCGAAGCCGGAATGGAACTGCGAGGCTGACGCACTAACCACCGGGACATGCATACATACATACATACATATACATACATACAAACACACACACACTGGATATAAAAGCAGAGAACTAAATTTTCGATTTTCTAAGTGTTTCTCCATCAGGTTAGATCTCATTAATTTCATCAAATTGCAAATGTTTTCGACGATACATGTCTCAATGTCTCAGTACATCTTTGCAAAAGGTCAAGAACATTTAGCCTACTGTTTACACGGTAGGGATATTTCAATGGTTCTCTGCCACAGTGACAAAACACCTAAAGATAAAGCAAAAGGGCTGATGCATTTTGGCACCACGGATTATTTATATGAGAAATGAATTTAGTTTTGAATATAATGTTTGGGAGTGATATGAGCCTTTGCAAGTGAGCTTTTGATGTTGTGCTGCCTTCTTTTGCCAAATGACCTTAAGAGCATTGACAAAGTAATTTCTGTTTCTAGAAATGGCCCAGACCATTGGAGAAAACATGGCAACTAAAGGACCAGATTCAAAGAAAATATTGCTTAAAATAAGGTGCTAACCACCTCTGCAGTCAATGAAATTAAAAGACAGAGGCCACCATGAAGGGGCCAGTGAAATGTAAAAGCCCAAAAAGAGCGGTCTTGTCTTTCTTTGAACATTTTGCTTTAAACGTTATCAGACAGTATCTAAAATCAAGTCCGCATTACTTTGAGAGTGAGAAAAAGAGAATTCCCTATTTCTATGCTGCTACCAAGTGACAACATGTGCTCATTCAGAATTAAATTTCAAATTGGACAATACAAAAATATAGGGGGGCGGTGCCAACCAGCATCCTGGCTAAATAGTGGTTCACTAAATGAAAGTGAATGAAATATCAAGATGTGTTCTTTGTTTTCTATTTCAGGGGCCAAATCTATAATCCAGGAATTTCCAGACATCACCATATTGGCAACAGAAGTTCACCCAGTGGCGCCAACACATTTTGGACAAAGGTACTTTGGCACCGATTAGATCCAGGACACAGGGAGCAACACAGGCTTGTAATTGTTTAAGTATGTTTTTGTTGCTTGTTTAAAAAAAAAAATCTCCTTGTGCCAAATTCTCTTTCTGCTAAAATGAAACTATTTATTCTATTGATTTCTTTTTGCTATTGGTCATATGAATACAAACAATACTGAGCCGTATCAAGATCATTTTACTTTGCATGTTACAAGTGGTGATTTAATAAAGGATTTATATTTGTTATCAAAAGACCACCAAATGGAAAATAATGATATTTACTGACAAAGATAAATGACACAATCACACACAATAAGCCAAAGACCAGTTTCAACTGGACCACGAGCATTTGAAAATACTGTCTTGTGGCCGGTGAAAAAGATATTTTTTACTGTTAGAGATCCAGGTTTCTGATACATACAATATGTGTCACTGTCACATATATATTTATAACATGTCACACAATGAAGCAAAATATGCAGACACTGCCCGCAGCAGCTATGTCTCGCTAGTTAATTTTAGCAATAAATAAACATCCACATTTTCTGAAGGTTTTTACATGCACATACATTGTAAACATAAACAACATCGATGGAAAATTATGAATGACAGGGGAGTATTGTTAGATATGAGTGTTACTTGATTGGTCCAACCAAGTAGAATTATCTTGTAATGAAGTCATGTGGTGGTGAAGTGAAAATGAAGTAAAAACACAACTAGTTGCATTTAGGCTTTGGGTCATTGTCAATAAACTGTCATCAGAAATTGTGTTTTGTCTCAAAACATTCACAAAATATATGTAAAAATCCTCAGGAACATGGATACAAAACAATACAAATCACATATTGGGAGACCTGCTCTCCATCCGCTTTTGGACCTTTGTGCCCTCTTATGATAAAACACTTGTGCCACTTAAGGATTTTAAATCTCACGGATAAGACACATCTTTTCATTGCTGGAATGCAACTTCAATTCTGAGCTTTTTTGTGCCTGTCATGCTTTTTTTTCCTTTCCAAACAAGCACACAACAAAACAGCGTGCAAGGTGACTACTTTGAGAGGAAGCTATTTATACAAATGCTTATGGGAGGGTGGCGCTAGACCAGGTGATGACTGTCTGATCGGGGTTGAAGAATTGTTCCTCCGGTGTAACAATGGGAATAGAATGTAGAACTGCCTCACTATGAGCACTTTTTAGCTGCACATTTATTCTTTTCAAATTAGTGCAGCTTACTTGAGTCACTGATCATCACTGAAGCCGAAACACTGGAGCACACTACCCAAGATACATCTACTCAAATTTGCACTTGCTGCAAGGCTGACTTTGGACGAAAGGCGAGACAAGATGTAGACCCGCGACTGTTTGACAACCATTCACATTCACGCAAGAAGCTAACATCTATGCTTTTAGAATGTGGTTAGTACTGTAGTCCGAGTACCTGGAGACAACCCATGTATGCACGCGGAAAACAAACTCCATGTAGGAATGCCAAAGCGAACAGAGAACCTGCGAACTGTGAGGCAGACGTGCCAACCAACCGTGCTGCCCTGAGGTGTGCATTTGTTAATGAACTCGCATCACAACCAGGCATCTGCTCACGCAGACGCCACAAGTGTGAGGATAGTATTTTTTATGCGACAAAATATTATTATTATATTTATGACACTTGGGGGATAATTTTTATTCCTGTTTCTCTATTTTCTGACCAACCTTAACCAACATGCAAGGTAATGATTAAAAACTAGCAAAGCATATAATGGAGATTTGTTCCTGAATTGTTGTATGCCATCTTGTAGTTAGAAGCGGGCTGCTGGATACATTCATTTGTAAAATGGATTCCCACAACATAAATACAGTATGCGTAAGGCGGAGGTTAAATGAGGTGCGTGTTAAATGTGCTACAGGACTGAACTTCTACAGAGTGAATCCACCTCCAGAAGCGTAAGTGAGCATGGGGTACCATTGAATGGTGCAAACGGAATAGACTGGAGCAACGCTTTTGCTAACGCCACACTTTCAAATGATCACAGGGAATTTCAGTTAATAGTTGTGCAGCAACAGGATGCACCCGAATGTCCATCCGCTTCTTCACGTTGACTTTTTGAAGAGGAAAAAAACATCTAAATGCAGTATGGTCCATGTCAGAGTTGTTGCCGAACATCCACATTTAGAGTGCACGTTCCCCCTCCTCCTCCTCCTCCTCTTCCTCCTCCTCTTTAAGCTCTGCACCATTGTCCATTCTCTAGTCCTCCATCTCTATGGTAACAGAAGGGTCTTGATCCTCAACTGAAATTGGAGGGGGGAGAAAATATAAATGACCATTCCATTTTGAAGAGTTTACAAATGGTTGAGGTGATGTAGCCGGCGGCCACCAGAGGGCAGTATTGGGCAAAGTATGGCACATCATGTCCAAAGATATTTCAGTCAGGTTCCCACTCAGAAGCCATTACTGTACATTGCAATGCCACTGAACCGTCACATGACCGTGGCCTCTATAGTCATTTGGACGTTGTCTGTATTCATTTTAATGTTGGATGGGAAGGCGGAGTGGTTTGGAAACCTAGATGACACCAGAGAATGATCATAATGCTCCGGAGGAAATAACATCGCCACTGAGTGTACAATGAGGTCATGTTTGGAAACAGCAGCTGTCTCCATTCATTTTAGATGTCTCAGGCTGCTCTCTGTTGTGACATGTGTTGACAGAGGTTTATTGAAAGGTCAAATTCTTTTGAAGTGTCACGTTGAGGAAAACATTGTGAAATGAAGAAGTACTGTACAGGAACCCTGGTTTTCTAGTTTTACCAGTGGACAGACAATCTTAAAAGGCGGTGGGAGGTTAAATCAGAAGCAAATCATCCTTAAGAGAACTACTTTTTCGGCTATCTTGTCTGTTTGAGACTTCGGTTAATGTGAAATGTTTACGAACTCAACCACATAGCGCTCTAACTTTAACTCAGTGGTGCCCCATGTAAATGGCATTGGTCAGTTCAGAGGTCACGGACAAAACAATGTGGCGTGTTGTTTGCTTTGACGAGACAAGAGGATCTGCTGATAACGTGGATCCATCAGCAAAGATGTGGTCATGTGGTGCATTCCAGACCACATTCAATTGAGATTTAGGTTCAGCAATTCTCTACACTTGTCGACAGCATTCCTTGTTAAAAAAAAAAAATCCATCTTAAAATGGGGAACACATTATGAGAAGCTGGATTTTGTTGGTTCGATGTGAAAACTCAACAAAAAAACCAAACAATTGAAAATGACTTCAAATGTTTATCCAATATTAAACAGCTATACAATTCATTATGTATGTAATGATCTACAAGGATTTGCATACAGCTCTGAAAAAGAATGAAGACAAAACAACATTAGACCTTTTTTGTAGTATTTTGACTACTTTGGAATGATTAACTTTTTATTTTTATTAACTTTAAATCCTTCAATTGTACAGTACTAAAAGAGAAGCAAGCAAGGTATTCTCCCTTGAAGTATAGTCCACACGATATCTTCAGTGTTATGGTAGCCAAATTTCAAACTTGAAAGCCTTTTTATGGTCACTTGCATCACATTTAAGATGCTTGCTTCCATTTACTGTACTTGGATAGAACTGGCGCGGTACGTACTTCACTTCCATATATTTCTACCACAAGCTTTGCTATTACATCCACAGGTAAATATGAAATGATTGGCCCAGTCTTTTTGACAATTCTTAAGGAAAATATAATTTTGACGAAACAAATTTAAGACAAACTTTTTGTTCTTCATTTTCTTTTGCCATTAGGCCTGGAAACTAAATGACTTCTTCAAATGACAAGAGACACTTTGTTGACAATGAACATCTGCTGCTAGAATCGAACTCATTCAATTCCCATGATGTATAAATACGTCTTGAAAACCCGTTATGGCTCGCTACCCATGACGTATTTATATGTCATTAACTTTTTTTTGTGGCATTAAAACAGGTGGGATTGAGGGGTTTGCTCGAGTAAAAATGGGTGAGATTGAATGAGTTAAGAAAGCCCCCAATATTCAAGTGACTCACCCCAGCTTGCTTCTTCAGATGCGTCATCTGACTCCTCCCACATCTCCTTGTTTGCCAGTAAGGGGTTCTGACACTCATTTCGATTCTTTAAAGGAAAGTAGTGTCCATTACCTTGACTGAAAAGAAAATGGCACAAAAAGACAAATTACAACAGGCCATCACACCATAATGTCAAGATCAAATTAACCTTGTGAAAACAGGGATGAACCAGAGTCTTCTGTCTTTTCCGAATACTTGCTGCAGATTTTTGCGTATTCCAACATTGAAACCGTGTCTGTCTGGCCCGTTGACAAAAACTGGAGCTGAAAAGGCCTCTGGGAAAGGTGAAATGGAGTCAAAATATGCCACACACACGCTTGCCAATTTTTAAATTCATTTTGTGACATACCTAATGTGGATCTGTTTTTCGCCACTAACCAACAGTGGTAACTGAAGAGGAACATGAGACTGACAAAAAACATGAGTGCCACAAACATGAGAAAAAGGACATGGAACTTTGCTGGCCCATTTGGCAAATCCCCCTGGGAAAGAATGTTACAGGAGAATAAATGGTGGTGTCAAACAAACTGCTCGTTACACCTTAGAAGAACACTTACCACCCAGAATTTAATGAAATACTGAAAGACTGTGGCTGCGATGTATATGCAGTACAGCATTGAATAGTAGAGGAAAAGCAGGAAAAACTTGTAGTTTGAAAAGCCAATACAGTTGTTCACCCTAAAGGAAAATCAGATTAGAATGTCAAGAGGACACTAAAATGTTGAATAAAGGGACTGGGCAAGAAAAAAAAGCTTACCAAGGACAGTGGTGGTCCATTTTCAAAACACACCTAAAAAAAAGAGAAAATGTTCTAAATCATTTAAAATTCTTCAGGCACTTATTTTGGTTAAATAGACAAAAAACCCAGTCAATCAAACATCATGCCTTTTAAAAAAAAAGCATCCACTAAAACAACAATACACTTTTACACTTATGCAGCAGCTTGTATTCTGGTGAAAATGCATGTATTTTTAGACTCCCAAATGTAATCCACTCAAAATTCATTCAGTCGCCTGGAAAGTTACAAAAAAAAAAATAATGAATAAAAGACGAATGAATGCACCATGTCATCCAAACAGAACGCTCAATAGTCTCAAGGTCCCATGCACAAAATGGAAGAAGAGGAATTTGGTTTGACGCACTCCCAAATGGAAATTCACCTCAATCTAAATTATGTATCGTAGACCAGTGTTTTCCAAGCTTTATTGAGCCATGCCACCTATTTACATGAGAAAAATCTCAGGGCACACCACTAAACGCTTTGTTACAGCTGCAGCTGTTGTGAAAGCGCTATATGAATCAGGATGTATTGTATTGTATAAACAAAAATACTGAAAAGCATGATCTCCTCTAATTTTACTCACAAACTGACATTGTCATGTGGGCCTGTTTATTTGAACATGAAGATGATATACTTGTATTTCGTTTCATGAATGGCAACAAGTGTGTAAACAGGGTTATTGTACTGTCTACTTTCTACAATACTTGTTAAAGTAAATACATTCCAAAAAAAATAAACCTTTCTTGACAAATTAATTCATATTAGATAGTTTCCCACAGCACTCCTGATCGTCTCTCACGGCACACTCTATATTGGCACTTATTGGGGAGCAAAGCGTGACTTACATTTCACAGACCGAGCAGTGGTGACAGCGGTCAGGCTTCAGCACCTGGCAGCGGTCGCAGAACCTGATACCTAGACACAAGAAGAGGAAGGCCAGTTCAGCTGAGCGTGCCATTCGCTTAACTACCTGCTCAGCCATCAGCACTAATGAAAGTCTGCACTTTGCATTGCGTTGCTAATACCATTTGTTTTTGGAACACCTCCAGCATTCCCGAAGACTGACTGTTGTCGCTAATCCACCTGCCTGTGAGGTACAGCATCTCATTAAAGCAGGGGTGTCAAACGTACGGCCCGCGGGCCGGATCCGGCCCGCAAAGGGGTTTAATCCAGCCCGCGAGATGAATATGTAAAACGGTACAGTAATCCCTCGTTTTTCGCAGTGAATGGGGACCAAAACACCCGCGATAAACGAAAATCCGCGAAGTAGCAACCAATTAAGATAAATATCTTTTTAAAATGCCCCACGTGGGCCTTTGCGCTTGAGCAGAGCGCACTACACACACACACACACACACACACACACACACACACACACACACCAGCATCGCTGGCGTGCAACAGACGTGTTTATGATTAGTCAATTAAGGTTGTTTAGACAATTAAGGATGGAGAGACCTGCTTTGGTTCTTATAAGTCTCTCTCTCTCTCTCTCTCTTTCTCTCAGCAACACACATACACTCACCTGCGTCGCCATGCGTGCACCACACACACACAAGGTGCAATTTATTGAGTATCTGCTAGGGGACACTGTTTTGATCAGAGAAGAGGACAACAGCAGCCTCAGTCCGTCACTGAGACAGACCCATGACAGCAGACGCTATCAATAGCACTCTCACATTTACACATTTAATAGCACTCTCCTTAGTTTGTAATGTGTAGGCAGAGATTACATTTAGATTTTATATGCACGTGTAAATGGTTTAAAACTTCGTTTCTTTATAAATCTCGTTTAATCTTAAAGTGCATTCCTATATTTTTCAATACCAATTACTTGTTAAAGTTTGTACAATCAGTGGGATCAGTTGCAATGCATATATGTGAATGATAAAAGTAAATTGCACATTTGTCAAAGGAAATGTAAGGTGCTTCATGAAATGTTTTGTAAAAGATATGTTCGTTAAATGTCAACATTTTCCTAATGTTCTTGTGCTTCTTTATATCAAAACAAAGGAAAGACATATTGTTTTGGTTATTTATAGCAAAGTATGGTATAATTTTAATGGTCCGGCCCACTTGACATCTACCGAGGCCGTATGTGGCCCACCATGTGAAATGAGTTTGACACCCCTGCATTAAAGTATAAGTGAAAGGTTACCTCCAGACTGAGCTCGAGTGTAGATGGGTAGCTTCTTGGCAATCTCAACCAGGATTTGTTTCTGTGCATCCGGCCTCTCCTCCATCTCGTACCTTTGCTTGTCTGAGTAAGAGAGCTGAAACTAGAAAAACAAACACATCAAATTAGTATGAAGTTGAAGTAGAACATTTGGAGATCTACAATTACATGTGATTTTGAGGATACCTTCTTGCATGGGGATGAAGCAGGGGTGAAGATGGACTTCCAGTAGGTCCAGGAAAACATCCCAAAGGAAACATGGAATACAAGTAAATAAGCCACTGCAGAAACAAACAACAAGATGTTCACATTCATATACTGAACATTGTTTTCTACATTTTAGAACCTCGATCAAAGACTCACCCTTTTCCAATGTGTTTGACAGGGTGACTGCAGAAACAAGAGTAAAGTATACTTAGCAAAATTAGCACATTTAAACATGCGCCCAGTTCGTACACAAGAGGGCCATTGACTGGCTAACAACACTAGCCGGAATGACAAGATAAAGCAATAAGCATAACAATAGGCACTCTATGAGTAGACCGGCATCTCGGTGAAAGCAAAATGACCTTTACGCTTTATATTGATTATTAAAAAGCTAAAACCCAAAAGACTTCCGCATAGTTTGCTAGTTCCTGCTCTGTTATTTGAATCCGTCAATTCAGCTGTGCGGCAAACTGCGGTACATGTCTTCGGTTTGGGATGGGGGATGATTGTTAAGTAAAACGACCACGTTTCCGATACTCACACAGACATAGCTGAAACACGTAAGCGTAATACGACCACAGCATCACGGAGGCAATAATAAGCACAGGTATCCACGAGAAAACCCTTTGACAGCATCTCAATCCTCTGGAGAGCGCCATACTCAATCGAAACGCGGCTCTCCTCTGTGCTCGATTAAGCTTCCTGCCTGACTGGGATTTCTGCAGCAGCGTGAACAGAGATCGATTCTACACACTTTGTCGCCGATTTCAAAAAATACCAAAAAAAGGTTCTCGTCTTGTGAGCGACCTGGAAAAAAGAAAACATGCATGCTCCTGTTACGCTGTATATATTTTCGAATTTATAGAGCAACACAGGTGTGAATGTGATATAAAAATATATCAAGGTTAATTATAAAAATATTACGAGGTTTTACCAGCGTAGTCGTTTTTACTGTAACATTTCCTCATATCGCCAATAGATTATGACACCAACAAATTTAACTCGAAATCCACAAATATTCAGTAAACCTGCGCTACAAGCGTGTTTTATACACATATACTGTAGTAGTCGAACAAGTCACCAATAGAGGACGCTAAGAGACTGTTTTTAAACTAAAGCCGTGTTCGAGTTGGTTGGTTCATTCTGAGCAACTTTGCAAACATAGTGAAACAGTAAATTAATTTAGGGTTGGCAGGGTTGTACGAGTGGTTATCATGTCCACCTCACAGTTCTGAGGTTCGCGGTTTCAATCTTGGCCCTGGCCTTTCCAGTGTGTAGTTTACATGTGATTCCCATATTACATGCCTCAACCCAAATTCCCAAAATATACATGTTAGTTTAATTGAGGATTGTCTGCAGGCGGGAATGTTTGTTACTCTGTATATGCCCAACAATTGGCTGGACACCAGTCCACGGTCTTTCATCCAAAATCACTTGGGATAACGTTAACATCACCTAAGACACTAATAAAGAAAAGCACAATTTAAATTTAAAAAAGGATGGACAGAAATTGGGGTTAAATAAAACTCGACATCAAGGTATGCAGAAAAATTATATTTACTTGTAGGTAAATTAGGTATTACCTTAAATCATGTGAAACCATTATTGAGTAAAAAGGTGTGAGGATTATAATTTCATCATTTCTCTCCATTTTCTCAAGGCAATTTAGAATACATGTATTTCCTTTTCCCTATTTCTGAAGATTTGTGGAATGATAGTCTGATGTGGTTGCAACAATCTCCATTAATACTCCAGCCTTTCGTCATAAACTCTTCCGCCGATGTATTTGACACATTCTAGGTCCACCTGCTCTCCTGTTGTACAGAGTCTAAAATCCCCCCCCCCCCCCACACACACACACACACTCCAAACCTCAACCCCCATTCTGTAATGAAAGAGACTTCTGGGATTGAGAGGGGTGTGAGGTGAACTGCGCCCCCGCATCAAACTCCTGGGCCGACTGTGACATTTTGCCACTTTCAACATATCATCTGTCACTTGCTGTTGAAGTAACAACATCCTCCACCCTATTCTGGCCGACTGCCTTGCTCTCACTTCAAGCGACAATGTCGGCTGCCGGGTGGTGACAGCTCCTCTCTGGTTCATCCACACAGTCGAGGCATCCATCCGTCGACACGTCAACAAAACCCCCTCCAGGTCAAAGCCATTGTGTCGAGCAAAACAGTAACGGCCTTTTAATCAAAACATATGCCCCGGAGTTAAAATAAAACATCATAGCAGCAGGTTGAGGCAGACTCCTTCACTCAGAGGTGTGTGAGTGGAGCGTGATGGAGGTGCATTCCATTCCATGCCACCTTGGTGGGTGTCTACATAAACAGACAGTTAAGGGCTAAATGAGAGCCTGTTTGGGCAGAGTTCATGCATGTCTGTGTGGAAAGAGCAAAAAAAAAAAAGATACTGTGGTTTACCTCATACCACCATGCGGGCTCATTACTGGCAAAAGAGACACAATAGCAGCACCTCAAGTGTTTGGTCTTGAGCTACAGCTAACTTTCATGCCTTGAGGATGAAGTGGCGCTTAGCGTATGGGCGCAACATTTGACCCCTGAGACTCTCAAGTCTGGCACTTGTTCTACCTCTGTGGCCATGGGGGTAATGCTGACAGATACCATGAGGGCAGATATATTTTAACGGTTAATTTTGCTTTTTGCCCTGTGAGTGGGATGATGTGAATGGAAAATACTGGAATATGTCCTTCCTTCGAAGAAATAAGGCAGAATCTTCACTCGCAAACCAGGACGGAGCCTACAGCAGCGATGCCATCCATCCATCCATCCATCCATCCATCCATCCATCCATCCATCCATCCATCCATCCATCCATCCATCCATCCATCCATCCATCCATCCATCCATCCATCCATCCATCCATCCATCCAGCCATCCATCCATCCATCCATCCATCCATCCATCCATCCATCCATCCATCCATCCATCCATCCATCCATCCATCCACCCATCCATCCAGCCATCCATCCATCCAGCCATCCATCCTGATCTTGTCAACAGGTCACCAGTCAGTTACAGAGTGCACATGGACAGCGATTCAGACTCACATTCACATCTATTAACAATGAAGATGTTTTTCGAATGTGGCTGCATGAAGACCAACGCAAACCACACAGGAAGGCCCAAGCCGAGATTTGAATTACAAGCCTTGGAACTGTGGCCCAGATGCATACAGAAGGGCTTAAGTCAGAATCAAAATAATCTTTACTATCCAAATATGTAAAAAACAAACAAGGAATTTGTCTCCGGTAGTATGAACGAACTAGACTGGTATTGCAGTAACAAGCAACTCTGACAAAAAAATAATGTGACACATTTGTACAGAGAGGCTTTACGTAATGTAACTGTACCGTTAGGCCTGGAGTACCAACGAGTGAAAGCTGTGCAAACAATGCGTAAAGTCCATCCATCCATACATTTTCCGATCCACTTTATCCTCACATGGGTCGCGGGGGTTGGTGGACCTATCCCAGCCGTCTTCGGGCAGTAGGCGGGGGACATCCTGAACTGGTTGCCAGTCAATCGCAGGGCACACACAGACGAACAACCACCCGCGCTCACGCTCACCTCTCGGGACAATTTAGAGTGTTCAGTCAGCCTGCCATGCATGTTTTTGGAATGTGGGAGGAAACCGCAGTACCCGGAGAAAACCCACGCAGGCCCGAGGAGAATATGCAAATTCCACACAGGAAGGTCGGAGCTGGAATTGAACTTGGTACCTCTGTCAACGCGCTAACCACTCGCCCACCGGGCCGCCCTGCGGAAAGTCATCAAGCAAATATAAAGTGACCAGTCGTGAGTTAATTAATACAAAACAATGACAGTTGTGCAGATGATGCAGATAATTTCAGCGCCATTTAAACTGACGGTAGTGCAGTAATTGTGATGCAATGATGCAGAAAGACATTGAATATTAAGATGGCTGGTCATAGGATCTTTTCCTCCTGTGTGATTTTTTTCAAGCTTGCTAGTCAATTTTGGCAAGTCCACTTCCTGTGGCCCTCTGTTTTTTTTTTTTTTTTCAGTTTTTAATAATCAGGGTGGGCGTGGTCATTTTCCAGAGGGTGCTCACACACCTGCAGCTGATCGGCACTTTTTCAGCACATTCTGAACAAAATCTTTCATGACAAGCTCATTCACTTAATTTTCATGTACTTGGATGGCATTCTGATCTTCTTCCGTTCTCTCGAGTAGCATCGTCAGTACGTGAAGATGGTTCTCCAAAGGCTCCTGGAGAACAGAATGTATGTAAAGCCAGAAAAATGTGAGTTTCATGTCCCCTCTGTGGTTTTTTTGGAGTTACACAATTGCCAAGGGCCAACTTGAACCTGAGCCAGCAACGACAAAGGCACTCACTGACTGGCCAACCCATTTGCAAAGAGCTCCTCCAGTTGCTGGGCTTTGCCAATTTCTTCTGCCGCTGTGACTAGAGTAAAATGGCTGTTCTCTTAACTAGTCTCGCCGCCACTAAGTCCCCTTTCAGATGGACCCCATGTTTCGGGCACCAGGGTAGGAGCTATCTTGTCCCCACGGGATCCCGAAACCCAGAAATTACACTTCTGTGCTTTTTTTCTCTTGTCGTCTCAGCCGAGCGGAAAGAAATTATAATATGGGAAATCGTGAGTTGTCCCTGAATTTGAAGAATGGAGGCACTGCTTGGAGGGCTCTGAGCTCCCCTTTCTCATTTAGACCGACCAAAAAAACCTCTCATATCTCCAGTCAGCTCGACACGTCAATCCCCGTCAAGTCCACTGGTCTCTGTTTCACAGGAGATTCAACTTCACCCTTTCTTACCGTCCTGGTTCCCGCAACATCAAGCTAGATGCTCTCACTCAAATTCACCCTTCTCTCTCTAGGTCACAGGACCCAAAAACCAATCCTTTCACCGCCATCTGTTGTGGGCCCTGCAACCTAGGTCTTTAAATCAGTTGTTAAAGAGGCACAGAAGGATGACCCATGTCCTGGTAACGGTCCACCCAACGGATTGTCTGTTCCTCCAGTTGCTCGTTTTAAAGTCCACCTATATACAGTGTGTGTGTGTGTGTGTGTGTGTGTGTGTGTGTGTGTGTGTGTGTGTGTGTGTGTGTGTGTGTGTGTGCTACGAAAACAAAGGCCAAAGAAGTGTCGTAGCTCCAAGAAAAGGAAGACCAAACATGAGTGCACTTTAAGTGGTTTAGTGCATTTTGAAGACTGTGGCTTTGTGTTTTGCAGTGGCACAAGATGCAGCCCTCAATTTGATAGGATTTCCATTCCATTCTCAGCGTGCTTGAGTGTCTGGACAAGGAATTCACCATGTCTGCATTTGTTTGAAGTGAATATGAAGCACATATTGGAAAGTCTGTATTCATATTGACATTGGTGCACATCCAGGCCATCAAAGTGCCCCAGGTTGCCCACATTACCTCATTCTGACAAAAGGTAAGCGTGTGAACATCAGACATGATCGTAGCAGTAATTAGAGGGTCAAAACGTTGCAAGACAAAAATTTGCTGTGACTTCAAAGAATATGTCATTTGCTATGTAACTTAATACAACACAGAAAAACACATACCGGTCATGCCCCTTCCACTTTTATGATACCGATGATGAAAATGAGGTGGCGTCTTGTCGAACTTAGAATATGAATAATGTTGCCTTTTAACTGACATACACGTAGAGAACTTGTCAAGATAGTCATCTAGTGAACAGTTGGCGTGACAACAGACAGCACAGTACTTATTGGAGCGAGAAAAGGACTCGGATTTTTTGCACATATTCACACTTAACAGCAGAGCAAACAATGACAGGGTAGAGGAGGAATTGCAGACACCTCACCCCACATGTGTGAAATTAAATCTACTCAAGGGTGGAGACCTGTGTGTCTTCACCAATCACAATAATTTACAGGGCCATGCCACACGGAGGACACTAATTACACTGGTCTATTGAAGACATTTCATAACATAAAGTCACGCACTCGCTTTTGACAGCTTTTGGTATCACCATGAAAATATGCATGGATACCTTTTTTATTTGAGTGATGTGTCATGGGTCACAACATCTGGAAATGTGCACAATCTAAAGTTTTTACTTGGGAAATTGATTAGCACAATGCAAATGCTCAACGCAGGATTTATATCACACAAATCGCTGATCTCGATAGATGAAATAATCCAGTTGAAAATGTTGGATTACTGTATTTGATGCACAGTATTTTATTGAGAGTAAAATAAAACATCCGAAGCAAAGAGGAAAAATTACCGTAGATCACTAGAAAATCCTAATCTGTTGTGTAGTAGTGTGCATGGCCTCCATTAGTCTGTATATATTATTCTGAAACGAGATGTGCTGCGGTACTGCTAGTACAGTTGGCAGGAAATAATCCTACCTCTTCACCAGTGGCAAAATATGCTACAATATGCTAATTTACCGGTGGCTAAACTAACACATTCATCTAGGTCAGATAATTATTCTTGAAATTATTTTTTAAGTAGGTCATCTTGCTGACAAAAAATGTTTATGGAATTAAGACATTAAATCCTTGTTGAAGGGCGGCCCGGTAGTCCAGTGGTTAGCACGTCGACACAGTGCAGAGGTACCGGGTTCGATTCCAGCTCCGGCCTCCCTGTGTGGAGTTTGCATGTTCTCCCCGGGCTTGGGTGGGTTTTCTCCGGGTGCTCCGGTTTCCTCCCACATTCCAAAGACATGCATGGTAGGCTGATTGAGCACTCTAAATTGTCCCTAGGTATGAGTGTGGGCGTGGATGGTTGTTCGTCTCTGTGTGCCCTGTGATTGGCTGGCAACCGATTCAGGGTGTCCCCCGCCTACTGCCCGGAGACAGCTGGGATAGGCTCCAGCACCCCCCGCGACCCTAGTGAGGATCAAGCGGTTCGGAAGATGAATGAATGAATGAATCCTTGTTGAAGTGAATCGAAAGTCATTGCTATTGTAGTGATCCACAAAGATCTTTGTGCAATCCAGCCTAAAGTCAGCTGGTATGGGCTCCGGCCCCTAGCATGATTTTGATTAGGATACGCAGTGTAGAAAATGCATGGATCGACCAAAACTATTTCTATAATCTATCGATCCACGTTCTTACCAAACAGTCTCTTCAGTGTGTCTTGGGTCTCCTCCTCCTCTGGGTTCTTCTCCGGTGGGATTTGCATGAAACAGCTCACCAGGGAGGCATCAGAACCAGATGCTCGAACCACCGCATCAGGCTGGCTGCTCTGGATGGCAAGGAGCTGTGGCTCTACACTGAGCCGAATGATCAAGCACTTCTTACTCTATCTCAAAGGGCGCAGTGTTTCTTCCATAGAATGACTGGTCCAAAGGGTATCTGGGCCCCATATACCCTGGAACTTCTCTCAGGTTCTTGTTCTTGTTCTTCCGGCTGACCAAGCTTGTTATCATCTGGGAAGGTGGAACGTAAATTCACTGGAAAATCGCCAGCAGACTGATGCTAAATCAACATGTCAATCAAAATGTCTCTCTTGTGAACAAGAGTCCAAAATACTTGAACTTCTCCACCTGGGCAATGAGAAAGAGAGAGCCAACATTTTCTGACAAAAAGGACCATGGTCTCAGATTTGGATGTGATGATTCACATCCCAGCCACTTCACACTCAGCTGCAAATTGAAGATCATAGCCTGATAAGGCAAGCAGAACCGCCATCTGCATAAAGCAAACATCTATTCAACTGGACCCTTTACATTAACCAGATGCACTGAAAAATTCCATCCATTAAGGTTTCAAACAAAATCTAGGAAAAAGAGCAGCCTTGACCAAGTCCAACCCTCACTGGTCACTATGACAATGCCAACCAAACTGACACTTGGTTGTACAGGCACGGATTGACCCGTATCGGGAGTTCCAGATCATTGTACAGTAGTCCCAACCCCCTTCTAAATAAAGAGAGACGACCTACCTTCTCTTCCAATCCAGAGACCGTGACCCCAACGTCCAGACGATATTGCAGCGTCCGCTTAGCGACAAAAAGGGTTGAAAAAGCCTGTAAGGTTTTTTTGCTTTGTTTTTCTTTCCCTTCTTAAAAGCAAAATTCTGATTAACCATTTTCCAAATTCTGCATGGAAAGGTTCTGGCGTTATCCTTGCAGATGACATTCCTGAGCAGATACTTCAGGGATGTTTCCATCGCTTCAATTTAATCCACAGGGGCAAAAAGTCAGACTGTGTGAGTGGAATAAATAGAAAAGAGACAGACCGATGTGGGAAGGAGGTGTTACAGTGGGGTGAATACAATGACCTGGGACAAGATGCATTCATCCAAAATCCCATCCGATACCATGTGATATGTGTCCCCTGGGTTACCAAAACAAACAGGGAGGAGTAAAACCAGGGATTTGGGGTCTTGGGGGGGAAAAAATAGCACTTTGTCCTCCACCAGTTCCAAAAGATAAAATGAAAATATTATTTTCTTGCCTCCCTATCCATTATTGCCTCCTATATTTACGCTGTGTTGCCGGCGATCTCGTTTTAGGCCACTATGTACAAAATGGGATGGTCATGACAATCCCGCAGGGTGGAATAGACAAACGCGATAGGCCGTGAATATCCCGGAAGCCTGGCAAGATTATTTAATCGTCAAAACATTTGCCACCGCAGTCATGGTGTGGATGAAACCTTGTCAGTCCTATGAAAACAGAGTGCACGGAGCTAACCTGCCAAGCACGTAATTGGACGTAGCAGAACTTCGAGGTACTTCATTACGAGTGACTCGTTGCCTACAACTTCCCCTAAAGCAAAGCCATGTGTTTAATACTTGCTGCATTACTGTTTGTAATGCTTCATGTTAAATGTCTTAGAGAGAGAGAGAGAGAGAGAGAGAGAGAGAGAGAGAGAGAGAGAGAGAGAGAGAGAGAGAGAGACATACACACACACACAAACACACACACAGAATGTGTGTGTGAGAATAAAAAGCTCTTTGGCATGTTGCGGTACAAGAGATGGATTTGTGACTTCACTGTTAAGGGGAAACTAAGATACTGTCAAACATTTATTGAGAGGCAGTAAAACGTGCCCCTCATGCTGATGTCGAGTGTCGAGCCGGACCAGGCAGTGCGGCTTCTTTTGACTCGTCTGGGGCAACAAACGTACGGCAAAGCTGCTGGCGTCCATGTTTTATCCATAGAAAGTCTTGACACAACGTGACAAATGAGTATGGCAGGGCGGGTGGGAATTCGCTGGTAACATGGTGGCTGAAACGGACGGGATGGCGGCCGATTCTTCGTTATTCATTGGTTGAAAAATGGAACCTAAGATTATGTTTTGTTGTTTGGCCTTGTACCGTTAATTCAAAAGCCACTGAGGCTGACCTCTCTATATGACTTATATTTTAAACTGCACCTTGTCACCTTTCAGTCTGACGTGGGAAAATAAATTGTTGAAAAATAAAGGCTCCCTTTGAAGAGAGAACAGATTTTAATTTAATCTCATTTGAAATAAATGACATCATTTAGAACCCATTTCATTTTTGTCATCGTGTGCAATGACATATTTGTGTATTTATGTGTGTGGAATGTTTCTCATCAGAACCGGCTTTTATCAGTAGTGGAAAAGTGAGTTCCATTGAAGGTCTTTCCACTGATGTCTTTTCAAAGTTCCATCTTTCCACTGGCAGTGTCATGTGAAGCCTGGCAGCTGATTTGCTCTCCCTTGCGCGGGATCCAGTGTTACAGTCGCACTGCTGTCAGGAACCCCTCGCCAGACCGACAGCTGCTTGGAAAAAGATTGTCGTGGCTTCAAAGAGAATTTGCGAGTCCCCGCGTGACAGTAAAAACCTCCTCCAATGTACCATCGCTCCAAATGTTCACGCACGCACACGCACACCTCCAGTGACCCCTGGGCCTAGCGAGGCTACAATAAATCTGAGAACTGGAGTTGCTTCATTAGCACTGATGCAAGCGCAAGTGTCTGTTAATGTACGGGAATCATTAACAGAATCAGAAAGCGAGGTTTTTCTTGGATAGTCATATAAGATGAACATAATGAGCAACTGCTGCTTCTGGTGTAGCGTTACATGCCCTGCGGTCCTTCTCAGCTGCATCTGTAAGTGATGAGCTACCTGCTTTCGTGTAAAAAAAAAAAAAAACCCACGGCATTAACGTGCATGTGGCACAATCACCCTGCACAGGAATCCGGATGCTCCGCGAGGCAAAGATGAACGTTGTTTGCACATGTGTTTCCGTATCCATGACGATAAATTCAACCTGTCCGCATGTCATCAAGGTGGCTGCTAATGGAGTTGTCTGGCGGTGATGATGTCACTGCATCTGTCCAAGGGAGAACCCGGGCATTAAACGTGCGCATTTTCAGGAGAGCTCTGTGTTGCGTTAAGGATTATGGGGGAATTAAAGTGCCAGTGTCACCTCCAAAGAGCTCCTCCATCTTCTCAAAATCACATAAAGAAGTTGAATCTATACATTTGGGCAGCAGCAAGTGCTTTGTGACATTGTATTTTCCATATTCAAAGGCCAAGAAAAATACAGTAAAACCAGCAGTGCTAAATCAAAATCTGGCCTGTAGAGAGAGAGCTGCAGAAATGGAGGAAGGGTACACTTGAATTCATTCTGCTCCCACGTACGGTCCGCCATTCCTGATTCGCCCTCTGGCACACAGCACATTGTCTCAGCACAGCAGGGCTTGAGCCTGAAACATTTATCCTCCGCCACTGCCATCCTCAGCCTCTTAATGGAACAAGTTTTCTATTTGAGGCAGGCAGTTTGTTTTTGTTTTCGTAGGGTGGCTATTGCACCAACTTATCGGTGCGTGTTGTGACAGTGCCATGTTCACAGCATGTTTCAGGTTCATGACAATCGCCTCTGTTCTTCATACAGATTGCAGTTAGAACAGAGTCCATGGTGAACTTGGATTCAAAGCTTACGTAATTATCTCTGAATGCGAAGTGAATGCTACTTCTCTACTTCTGGGTTGAAATTTGCAAACTGGCTAGACACAGCAACTAATTTCCACTGTGTCTAAGACATAAGGTATGTGCTTTCTTGTGCCAAATGCCTTTAAACCAATAACAAAGGTCAGGACGCCAAATTGCCCATAGGTGTGAGTCTGAATGGTTGTCTGTCTCCAAGCGGGAAACGGAACTGATTCCGTTGCGCATTTGCATTTCTTAATGGAGCTTATCCTCATTGCTGAATAGCATTCAACAATAACATCGCTGTCTTTCCAGCAGAGATTTTTACAATATGATAATTGCCATTGTCACAATAGAAAGGGATGAAATAATGCTCGCTAACGTTAACAGGACACTCGGCTTCTGTGCTAGTGTGACGTGGAATTTTAAGGTACGGGTAGTGATAAGCGAAGATGCAGTTTGATCACTGACTTTGAATACTTAAATACAACCCGGTTCAACTCAAGCACAGCAAAGCTCAACAAGACCTGGCAGGGTGACGCTCAGAACACAACAAAACCTAATTTATTTATTTTTTTAATGTTAAAAAGGATGACATATTTGTGGGAGACCATCAAGAAAATATTAGAAGGTCAAGCCGATTAAAAACGGATTTGATGTCTGTGGGCAGAATTGGCAAAGATATAAACAAAGATGGGACGTGACAGACTGAGTGGAAAGAAAGAAGTACCAGAAAGTAAGATTCGGGGAACTGTATGTCCAATTTCACAAAGTTACGAGTGATGAGCCAATGAGGGGGTATTGACAACGGCACTAGAAATAAATCACAAATGGTACGGAAGTGAAGGGAGAGTTAAGATTTAAAGTTTCATGGCAGGAAATGTTTGACCCTTGGAAACAGTTGTTCCATTTCTATGATAGACATGACTGTGTTGAAAGCAAACTCTGTCCTTGCCTTCACCTGGATTTACCCTCTTTTAGGCAACAAGTACAGATAAGTCCTAATTCTGCATCTCGTCAAGAGTGGTTAAAATGTGTTCTGGGACTTGTTTGTACTTTGGTTAGTTCGCTGTCACAGCATGCATGGGGTTACATCATCAGGCCATATTCAATTTGGAATTCTTAAAGATCCCTTTTGTCCCTTGCCATCCAAGAATCCATTCCTTTTTATTTTTAGACGACTTACCAGTTAAGTGTCATGGGGAAGCTGGAGTCTAACCCCGCTTGAGGCAATTTTCTTCTTCAGTGAACCTTCTGTACAGGTTTTCAGCCTGTTGGGAGGAAGCCAGAGTACCTGCGGAGAGCAACGGTGCCAGCCATTCATCACTCCGCTACCGATCTGAACTTCCAAAATCTGTTCTCCAAAGTTTGCAAGACCATTCTTGCAAAATTGGTCTTGAGAAACACCCCATATGACAGCACCTGTCCGGAATCTGATTCTCTGCTAATGATGCAAACGCCTCTCCGTAGTTCAGATCATAAAGCTCAGATTGAGTTTGCCGAGTCCCCATGAGTTCCGCATAGGAGATGCGCCGCTTTCTCGATGTCTGACAACCGGTGAACTCCGCAATGCACTCCGCCGTGAACTCCGTTGTCTGGTCACGGTGAGGACAGCTGAGGTCAGAGCAGCGGCCAGATAATCCCCAACTCTGCGCAACGCTCACGCTTGCGTCTAATAGAAAACAGACATAATAGCAGATTCCTGCCTGTGATTAATGATATTGATTCAGTTTTCCAAGTTTGGGTTTTTATCCTTCTGAAATGTTTCATAGACGCTGCCATGAACAATTAGTCTGATTACTCTGCATTGGCATCAAACAGAGCACGCTTGCTAGATCCTGGACTCAGTGTTCAACAAAGTGGGAAAACAAACCTGATGTTTCATCAACATAGCTCAAGGAAGATGGTAATGCCACGTGTGTGAACGTGTGCTTGTATGAACGCTTACAAATATGAACACCCCTCACAAAGCCAAGTGGACAGGTGAAGTCATTGCATTGCATTTGACAAAGTGCCCCGCACCCCTTTGAAACAGCTGGAGATTAAAATGGAAATCTTGTCATTTCGTGAGCGCACCCATAAGAAAATGTCATTCACAAACCAAATGTCTTTCGAGCGCTGCAACATAAAGTGACCGAATGCCTCAGCTTCTCAACCAGAAAAATCAAGACCGGTGGACCTTCAATGTGGTTGCTGTCTCTTCTTATGTCAGATTGTTTTGAGCCCCTTATATATAAATATAGAAACAGCTTGAAAGAGAACAATACCCATCATTGGCAAGTGCATAACTATCCCCCACAATTTCTGAATTTTGTGGAAGCACCTTTTTGGGGCATTTTGGATACGTTTCTGAGAGTTTGCCACGTCTTCCCACTATCACTCTGAGCCATCCCCCAAGGTGGGAAACTGCATATTCCAGCTCCTTCAAGTTTGTTGGACAATGAGAAACCGGTGCAGGTTTTGCTCAAGAATATCATTGTATTTAATGCCAGTGATCGTTTCCTCGACTGCGATCAGTGTTCCAGTTACTGCTTTTGAAAGACATTCCCACAGTCTGATGCTGCCACCACCGTGTTTCACTGTGTGGGGATTGTGGGCTTAATCATCATGAGATGTGCTGGGTGTGCAACGGACCCTTAGCTGTGGAAATCTGCGACTCCGCCACAGTTTTCTCTCATCTCTGTGCTGCCTCTCTGGTTAATGCCGTCCTTGTCTGGTCCATGAATTTTGACGGAGTGGGAGTAAGGGTGGAGGCTCTCTTTGCAGGTTTGGTATGGCGCCACATTCTTTCCATTTGATTGATGGATTCGACGGTCCTCCTAAGGATCATCAAAGATTTGAATTTTTACTGTTAACCCAAACCTGACTTGTCATTCCCAACAACTTTGTCCCTGAATTGTTTGGGGTGTTTCTATGGTAAGAAATGGCTGCTCACTGGCTAAAGTCGAACATTGCAGTCTCACAAGCTGCGTTTGTATGATGTATGCAGGACATCACTGTTTAGACAATTTGGATATAAATTATGAAGTATAGTGGGACAGTGGTTAGCACCGTTGGGATATCTCAACTCACCTCAACTGTATTTATAGAGCACTTTCGAACAGCCATCGCTGCATACAAAGTACTGTACTTGGAGCAATTTAACATATACAACAAATAGTAAAGCAAATCGGTAATAAAGACGGTAGAAAGCACCGAACAGCAAAGCCAAGAACAAATTTAAGTCATACTGAGTCAAATGCCAAAGAATACAAGTGAGTTTTGGGGCGGGTTTTGAAGATGGGCAGCGAGGAGGCTTGCCGAATGTTCAGTGGGAGGTCATTCCAGAGAGAGGGACCAGCAACAGAAAAGGCTCGATCCCCTCTCAGCCTCAGTTTAGTTCTTGGTACTTCTAATAATGTCTGGTCCGCAGACCTGAGGCGCTGGGCAGGTGTGTAGGGGCGGATGAGCTCAGAGAGGTAAGGTGGCGCGAGGTCATTTAGAGATTTGAAAACAAATAAGAGGATCTGGAAAATAACTAAAATGTATGGGGAGCCAGTGAAGGGATGCCAGAATAGGAGTTATGTGCTCCCTCTTACGAGTACCAGTCAAGAGGCGAGCAGCGGCATTCTGGACCAGCTGGAGGCGCTTAATGGAGGACTGGCTGACTCCAAAGTAAAGAGCATTGCAGTAATCGAGCCGGGATATGACAAAGGCGTGAATTACTGTCTCAAAGTGTTCATGAGAGAGGAGAGGTTTTACTTTGGCCAGCTGTCTAAGGTGAAAGAAGCTGGATTTAACAACAACACCAATTTGCCGGTCAAGTTTGAAATCGCTGTCCAGTTTCAAGCCCAAGTTTGAGACTGTTGACTTAAGATAAGGAGACAGGAGGCCCAAGTCTATGGGTCTATGGGGATGGGATGTACAAGGGCCACTGGGACCAAACAGTATCACCTCTGTCTTCTTTTCATTGAAATTCAAGTAATTTTGTGCCATCCAGGTTTTGATTTCTTCCAGGCAGGAAAGAAGTGGCCTTAATGAGAAGGCTTTTTTTTTTGTTCAGTGGGTTTGAACCTCTGTTGGAGCATCTCAGGAGTTCACGTTTTCCCCAGACTGCCAGAAATGGAATCGGCTCTCGTTACCACCGGGCCCCGAAGACGAGGACAAGCGATATAACTGACAAGTTAATCCAGCGCTAAATAAACTCGATCATTGATAATACATGAAACAACACCACAATTTTACACATCCTATTCACACGATGTGGTCTTCCTGGTCGGTGATCTACGCTTACAAACCCAGTAAGCGGTGTAACTGTGCTTCGATGATTCGATCCGCAACAAGTGGTTCACGGGTTACCAGAAAGAGGACGATCGAATCAAAATGGGATTAATGCGGTGCGTCCTCAATGCGTCAGCACAGCAGCTGCCTCCGTACAAGCGTCCTGAGCTGCACCACCGAGTGCTCGTTGCACTCCATCAGCCCAAACGTATTAATGAGACTTTATCGATTCAGTCATGTCATTCCCGTCCGCTCTATCTCCGCAGGGTGCCCCGCCCTAACTCGATCCAGATGAGCTCCATCATGTCATACTTGGAGGGAAACCAGTCTTACATGACAGGAGTGGGTGGGAATTTCTAGACTTCTGATAAAAATGGGGAGCGTTGGAAAAACATTTCTAAGGGGACGCTGTGTTAAAGAAAAAGCATGAGGCCTTTCCCACAGCTGTTTTGCACATTGGCCCGAGTCAAGCAGCGCGGCTGCTAATGGAGTGATAGGCAGAATGGAGACCTGCTCCACTGAGAGCCATTTTATGCTGCTCAGGGTGTTGAAGAAGTGCATTAGCCGGACCGCACACACGCCGTTTGCAGTTCATTTCTCACACAAACACAGACTCCGTCGAAGCTCATAAAGTCGCCCCTGACACGATGCCGCTCGCAGCGCCGAATGACATTAATTCTCCATTCGGCTCCTCCGACCGGTTCAAACGCTTGGACCGGTCACGCATTTTCGGAGCTTTTTCTCAGAAAACGACGGTCTACTGTTGACTGTGTCCAAAGACGACAACGATGAGAACATGAAAACAGAACAAACGCTGCTAAAGCAATTAGCTGAGAGACAATAAAATGCTGTATATAGCTGACGGGAACCACTAAAACCCTGCGCCAAGGAGGTTATGTTCTCATTTGTTTGTTATCTTTCCAAAGCGCAAACGAGGCAAGATGTGTTACTTCTTGCCTTGTCAACAACTGCTTTTCAATCTACCACTCTAATAAACGAGCAGAGGGACACATGATTTAGCAACCCATCCATCTATTTTCTCTCACGCGTGCCCTGGTTTGGGTCAAGGGGAGCTGGAGCTTATCCCAGATGCACCCTGGACTACACCCCGGTGAGGTCGGCATGAGTCAATCATATGACAAATGGAGACGGACAAAAATTCACACTGTCACTCAGTGAGAACTGAACTTACTGTACACTGCTTGCGCAGAAGTCAAGCGTGCAAACCAATGCGCCTTCACTTTCTTGATTTAGAAACATTTCTGTAAAACCCCTGAAACCAAGTTTGACAAATCTCAAGTCTCAAGACCATTTTTACAGATTTATGCTGAATATTCATGGCTGGTATACAATTAGCACTTTTGGGGCTGCTGAAGGTGAATCAATCTTCTCGGTGGCAAAATCTCAAGCATGACAAGCAAACAAAGCCTTACGTTTGACCAACTGAGAAAAGAGAGTCAATTATGATTTTACCCTTTTTCATTGATGCTGTAGTTCAAAAGTGCTTTCTGTTGAAAAGATGTAACACAAGGCGAATTACTTCGCACATCCGCCTCACAGTGCAGAGGTGCAGGGTTCGATTCCGTCCCCGGCCCAAACGGAAATAGTTTTGCCTGAAATTTTCTTGAATCTATCTCAATCATCTGAAACGAATGTGAGCGTATGACACTCCAGAACGCTAATCCTACTACGCCTGAATTTTGGACCACATATCACCAAACCAAAAAATGAAATGTATTTTGCAACGTAACACTTCTTCAGTTCCGGTCCAGCCAGACTTTGCAAAGCAGTTCCAACTGTTCACTCTTTCCCACAATTGAAGCTCGTAGCAAGAAAGAAAAGTCATTACATAAAGATTTGCTTCAAAGTTCATTTAGATGTAGACGCTTCACATGCATCGCTTGCCTCACCCGCACATGAGAGTCATGAGGAATGTTTCTGCTGCTTTCTGCGCGCCGCAGGAATTAATGTTTCCTTTCCCCACAGCCAAGCCTTATTTCAGTGCATGCACCAGTGATTGCTCTGCATTTACACTCATCGACGCTCAGGGCCAAATGCAGACCTAACACATGACCAAAACACAATCACTGATGTCAAATGTTTTTTTTTTTTGTTTTTTTTTTTATGTGAGCACTTTGAGATGATGTCACTATGCAGCAAAGGTGGCAGTGAGCTGGAAAGCTCGACCGACATCAAACAAAGGGACCTGGTACTGGCCCCCCGGAGGCCCACACCGCTTTTGACTCCGGCACGTTTGCCAATTGCAGTGCTCTATGAATTGCGGCCCGACCTCTCTTAATTTGCTCAAAGACTATTACTGGAAAAATAATTTTCACCTGCTAAACTGTTAATGGATTCCATGTAACCTCACACACTTTAAAAAGAACTCTCAACTCTCAAATACATCCTTGAATGGAGACGTAGTGTGCATTTTTTTCACAGCTTTAACAGCTCCCAGGTGTCATATCCCAAGGATTAAGACTTCTACACGCTTTTACATTTTCTTGCCATTGTAAGATTGACTTGTTTAATGGGTGGATCCGTCTCGTGCAGCGAGCCAGTTGCTAAACTGGCGCTTGGCCAATGGCAAGCCAGGCTTTCATTAAAATGACAACCATTGGGCCTAATCCTGTGGGCACAATACCATATATAAATGCATATTAGTGTGTATCATGACAATTAAAGACAATTCAACACGTATCTCAACACATGGGATGCGAAACAATTCAAGGACATTATATTTTGAAGTAAAACAATTTGATTCAATTGTATCGAGCGGGGTTACAATTTGATTCGATACGATGCGTCTTAACTTGAAAGAATGATTCAATAAACTTTCATTTTAGAATTGTTAGGTCTTGCCTCATCTGTTTGTGTTTTGTTTTCAGCTCCAGCTGGAAGTGGGGGGCGTTCCCTCCATCGGTGCAGCTGTCCTGCATTGTAATCAACGTCAATGACAATTTAAAGACCGCCATGCCGACAACCTGACGTCGGATTATTCGCCTTGCTCACGACTCACGTACTCACTTAGTTTGTTCTTATTGTTGTAGTCGTTTAAGTTCTTAGTCATAGTGTTGTTTGTTTTGTATTTTTCTCGTAATTGGATTTCGTGGCCCTTTTGACAAATTATTGACATTGTTTTGTTATTCCTTGCATTGTGCAAGCGCTCTTCCTTATTCATGACTTTCCTGGCTCTGTGTTAGCAGCAATCTCACTTGTGCTTTGTTGGTATGGCCCCTTTTGGAAATTTACCAGTAGGCTACTGTAAATGTGGCATTTCCTTCAAAGATGTATCCCTGCAATAAAAGCTGATGCAAAACGATTCGGTACATTGTTTTGTGTTTTTTGTTATTGTAAAGTGTCCTTGGGAGTCTTGAAAGGCGCTTATAAATAAAATGTATTATTATTATTATTATTGCACTCACATGTTTTCCGTCAAAACCAATTTTCCAATTAAAATATTTTTTGTTACAGCCTCTCCCCACACACACACTTGCATTTTGGCTGATTTTAAAAATATATATTTTTATATGATGATAATCTTTGTGGTGTGTTATATTATGATAATTTTGGGGGTATTGTTTTGGTTAGTTTTTTCCCCAATTGTCCTACTGTTTTCCACGGAAAGCATATATTGAAAGTGAATGAGCATCTTTTGAAATATTTGGGGGATTTTCACTTAATGTGTATATATTCTACACACGCGCACAATATTATAAGAGGGTAATATGCTGATGACTGATGACATCATTTTAAATTACCCTCTGGGAAGTGATGATGGAGGATTTCTTGACTTTACAACACTTTTGAGAACCCTAAACGTCAATTACTATTCTGAACAACAAACAGATTGTGACAGTCATGTAAAAGAAAGTTTTGGAATCGTCACTTCATAAAAAGCTCAACCTCGCTTCCTGGCCAAAAGGAAAATAACATCAAGTCAAGTCAGAGGAGTCACTTCCATCGAAAGCACGATTCCAGTCGTTTATACTTGTACAATGAAGCTCACTTTGTGTGTTTTGGCCAAGGCATCTCTGCAAGTCCATATGACCAGTAAAAAGTTCAAAAGCTGAGCGGAAAGTCAAGGTAGGCGACCGGCGTGTGCAACTGAACAACATCAGGATGGGTGAGACAAATGCAAAAAAAAGTCATGGGCATGATAAGCTGCGGCTTCGTTTCATGCCTTTTTGGATGGCTTTGTCTTCTGGTACATTCTGTAATACATGTTAGGACCGAGGCTAATCAAATATGTTTTGTAAACTAATCTAAATCTCAATCTAAATGTCTTCCAGTAGATCTTAGTGCTGGCCAGCATGTTGCATAAACAATTGACGCGCTATGGCAGGGCCACAAATAATGAAACACGATATCATATAATTCGCTGAATACTGATACGCTCAATAGACAACATTTTATAAAAGGTCATCTTGACTCCATTAGCCTGCTTGGTTTTTAATCAGCTTCTGTACTCATTCTTGAAAGGAGACATATATGTAGATGTTTCTACTCAGGCTCAATCTGCAGGTAGCTCCAACTCGCAGTTCAACTTCGGATATAAAGAACCCGTGGGATTCATCGGAGATCTTTTTTTTTTTCAATGTTACCAGTGAGAATTGTCTCTATTGTTTCCTCATCCTGCTCCACCCCTTGTTTTGGTTTTCTGTTACTCATACTTGATTTCTATGGTGATGTCGTGCTTTCCCGCAATAAAGGAAGCTGAGGGATTAGGAGACATGTTTGGGTTTCTCATAAATAGGGAAGAAAATACAAGTGCTGCGTGAATGGCATCAGCAGATGTGTGACAGGAGCTCAAACTCTAATTAGAGACATTTGATGCCTTTCACTTGTACAAGAAAGAATTGCAGGCAAACAAAAACAAACAACGTTCTGTATAAAGTGGTCCCAGATCTGCCTCTATCTTTAGCTCATGACGATTTGATTGGACATCGGCGCCGTGTTATTCTGTGCACTGTCTTTATCAAAATATGATTTACCAGTGATTAACATAGCTACGGCTACCAATGAATATTTAAATTCTGGACTTACTGTACATGTGATCTGATACTAGATCTGCTCAGGTCTCATCATGACATGATTTTGATTTGCTGTTGTGGTTATTTTTTGTTTGTAGTGATTTTTCATTGGCTCTTGTGGATGGTATTTTTTTTAGCAATTTTTAATTTGCTGTTGTGATTTTTTTGGCTGATTTGTAATTTGCTGTTGTGAATCTTTTTTTGCTGTTGTAATTATTTTTTTTTGTGGGGGGTGTGGGGGGTTGCTGTTATGGATATCTGTGTTTTTTTTCCATTTGCTGTTGTGTTTAGTTTGTTGCTTTTGTATTTTTAAAAATTTGCTCTTGTTTAATTATTTGTTTTTGTGTTTTGCACTTCAGGACCACCGTAAAACGATGTTGCCAGGAAACAGACACAACACCGCAGATGGCGAAACCCCTGGATTCACAACACATCAACACCTACAGGCTGCCTACACAGACAGACATGGGGAAGCCAAAGTGGAGGCCCAACATAAACAAGCTGATTTATTTGGAGGAAGACTCATTTTTGTGGGCATGTTTAGCTGTGTATGTGTGTGTGTGTGTGTGTGTGTGTGTGTGTGTGTGTGTGTGTGTGTGTGTGTGTGTGTGTGTGCGCGCGCCATATGCTCTCATTCAAACGTGTTGTAATGAAGGAAATGGAATTCGTCAAGTGGTTACATCGAGAGGAAATGCCGACCACTGCGGTGGTGTAATCCAGGCTGTTTTAATGTGAGTGTCATTACTAAATCATGTGCGTGTGTGTGTGTGTGTGTTTCTTAGAAAGCGCTTGTGTGTTTAAAAGTCGAAACCATCCGGTGGCTGTTCTCCACCACACTGGCCTGACCGCGGTAACCACAGGCGAGCCACAGTTAAGCCACTAAAGCCAATTAAAACGTTATGATGTGGAGTTCCCTTATTTATTTATTTATTCTCATATCCAGGCAGAGAGTTAATATTACTGCTTTGAAAAATGAAGGTTCCCCTGTGACCTGGAAGAGTGAACCAAAGCGCTGCATTTTTGGCCGCACACAGCAGTGACGGGTATCACGCTAAAGCCTAGCTACTCCAGAGTCTTATCCGAACAGTGACGTTGCAAAAGTGCAGGTGATTGAGAGCTTAACCCAAAGAAATGGCTGACATTGGCCCTCATCGCCACTGTTTTAGACGCTGCAACAACAGCATGTCGGAAATCCTCTGCATAGGGCCTCTAACGAGATATTATTTGTTCGTGGCCAGTGGAGGGCCCCAAAAGGTGGTGAGAAGGGACACTACAATGACACATCGGGATTCAGAAATCTACAGTAGAGGGCCCCGTGAAGGAGATGTCAGCAGTTGTGTTTTATCATTCAGACATTGTTTGGGGTTTTTTGTGTGTGTGTGTGTTATTTACATGGCCGACTGATTCTAACAGCCAATTTAAATCGGCCAATTTCAGCTCAACGTTTGTCCACGGTCGGGTCGTGGTCTCCCAAGCGTTTCCTGGGTTGTCCTAGGGGCCTCCTGGCGGTGGGATATGGAGGTGCAGGAAGCATCCTAATCAGATGCCCGAGCCACCTCATCTGGCTCCTCTCAATGTGGAGGAGTAGCGGCTCGACTCTTAAGTCGAAGGGTGACCCAGGTTTTCACCCTATCTCTAAGGAAGAGCCTGGACAGCCTGCGGAGCAAACCCATTTCGGACGCCTGAATCCGAAATGGGTTCTTGCGCTCACAACCCACAGCTCCTGACCATAGGTGAGCGTAGGAATGTAGATCGACTGGTAAATTGAGAGTTTCGCCTTTTGACTCAACTCCTTCTTTACCATGACAGACCATCTTAGCCTCACCCGTAAACAAGATCCCAAGATACTGAAACTCCTCCACTTGGGGCGGGATCTCATCCCCAACCTGCAGAGGGCTCTCCAACCTTTTCCAACTGAGGACCATCGTCTCAGATTTGGAAGTGCTGATTTTCATCCCAACTGCTTCACACTCGGCTGTGAAGTGCTCCAGTAAGATTTGGAGATCACGGCTTCAAGAGGACTTCAGTACCACATCATCTGCAAAAAGCAGGGATGCAATACAGAGGCCACCAAAATGCCAAGGCTGTGCCTAGAAATTCTGTCCATAAAGGTTATAATCTGTGACAAAGGGCAGTTTTTTGGCGGACCAAACTGTGACATCGTTACTTCCAAAGCACCGCCCACAGAACTCTCTACGGGACACAATCAAACGCGTTCTCCAATCCACAAAACACATGCAGACTGGTTGGGATAACAGCCATGTCCCTTCAAGGAGCCTGCTGGGGCTGTAGAGCTGGTCCACAGTTGCATGGCCTGGACAAAAACCTCATAGATTCTCCTAAGATTCGTCCTCCCGACAGGTCCTCCTCTCCAGCACGCATGAATAGACCTTACCAGGGAGGCTGAGGAGTGTGATACCTCTGTAGTTGGTGGTCCAATCCTCGGCTACAGAAACTCATTTTCGGGACATGAATCGGTTATTTGCAGTTTATTCTGCCAAATATCGGAATGGGCATCAGCCTAAAAAAAATCCCACTGGTCAGGCCCTATTTTTCGCATGTATTTGAAATTTCATCTCAGTGTTAGTTGTTCAATATCCCATGTCATCATAATTAAATTTTCCCCTGTTTATTCACAGCATAGGTCAAATTAAGTGTACGTCTTGATTTATATATGACATCTGTGCAGTTTGTCGTTTCTTTAAAATAGGTAATAAAAGGCGAAAGGCAAAATGAGTGAATCAGATTTTGCATGTTGCTATGATGTAAATTAATCTTAAAATTAAAATTTGCATGTTCTCCCCGGGCTTGCGTGGGTTTTCTCCGGGTGCTCCGGTTTCCTCCCACATTCCAAAGACATGCATGGCAGGCTGATTGAGCACTCTAAATTGTCCCTAGGTGTGAGTGTGAGCGTGGTTGGTCTCTGTGTGCCCTGCGATTGGCTGGCAACCACTTCAGGGTGTCCCCCGCCTACTGCCCGGAGACAGCTGGGATAGGCTCCAGCACCCTACACAACCCTAGTGAGGATCAAGCGGTTCGGAAGATGAATGAATGAATGAATTTGAGGAAGAGAGCAATCCAATTGGATACAATATTATCTGCATATCGAATTTTGAGACTTTTTATAAAATCTTTCATTAAAAAAAAAAAAATGTGTGACGTAAACGGCCCTTTTATCAGAGCGGGGAGAAATCAGCTAGGTCCGTCTGCCATGATAGCCATATCAGATGTGACCAATACTCGACATCTTGCCTGGTACTGTGAGTCACCTGCGTCGTCACACTATAGGAAAGCCTGCCAGCACCTGTATAGGACGGTATCGCCTCCCTTATGAAAACATCCTGCAAGTCCAGCTGAATACACACTCACGCTGAAGCCCTCGGCATGGCGCACTGGACGATGAGGCAAACATTCCGCACAACACACTTCTTCAGGCCTCACACGCATGCCCGCCAACGCACCCCGCAATTCCTCACCCCCACCACGCACCCCCCGCTCCCCAAGGGAACCACAAGCATACTTTTCCCAGGCTGTGCTCATATTGTGTGTCGCAGGTGTTTAAGTGCAGAAACATCAGCGGGGCTTTGGAAACAATCCCACTGCCAGTCTCGGGCGTGAGTGAACACGCTCGATATTGCCTTGACAACATGTTTATTTTTTTGGCTGTTATGCCTCCACACGATGACCCACCTCCTCCCTTCCCCACTACCACTACCAACAACAACAATCAGACTGCTGCTGCGGTGTGAGTCCACGCACAACATCAACACTCCGCACATGACAAGGCATCACCTGAAGTGATACTCAAGACCTGATGTCATCCACCTGGATTCACTCTGTGGCACCCACTCTGCTTTGTGCGCCACTGTGCATGCATGTGTGTGCGTGTGGAGAGAAACTGAAAAATGCATTCTTTCTACTATTTATCATGTACTACTGTATATGTGTACTCTATGCATGTCTAAAAATAGGTATGCGTGTTTTCACACAGGGTTTTTGCAGGTATCAGGAAATCTAAATGAATAATTTTGAATTCTGTTTCTAATGCTAGTTAAAACTAATTTAAAGCCCACACCCATTATCCACGTCCTTATCCTCACAAGGGGCGTCCTGGAGGCCATCCCAGCTGTCTTTGGACAGTAGGTGGGGTCCACCCTGAACTGGTTTTCAGATTAAGATTCAAATTCAGAAAACTTTATTTATCCCCGTGGGGCAATTAGAGTTGTGCGAGAGCGGCTTATTATAGAGACAGTCAGAGCAAAGGAAATACAAACATGAGAGTAGGGCTGTAAGCTTAGCGCTTGAGGTCTTGAAGTAGTGGTTCCAGCAACAAAACAGTATTGCACATCGGGCAGTATTGCACAGTAAGGACACAGTAAAGACAGTATTGCACAGTGAAAACAGTATTGCACGTCAAAAGTATTGCACAGTAAAACCGTATTGCACAATGGGGTGTGCGAGTCTGTGTGGTGGGGTGGGGGAGTGTCAGGGTTCCTTGGAATAAGAGTTGCCAGCCAATCGCAGGGCACAAAGAGACATACAACCATTCGCGCTCACAATCACACCTAGGTACAATTTGTTGTGGGAATGTAGGAGGAAACCGAAGTACCCGGAGAAAATCCACGCAGTCATGGGGAGAACATGAAAACTCCACACAGGAAGGCCTGAACTGGATTCGAACCCTGCATCTCTGCACTGTCGATCACCGTGCTGCCGGCAAGTTAATCACACATTCTATGTCTGTTCTAAATGTACAGTAAAAAAAAAAAAAAAAAAAAAAAAATCCATACTCTTGTTAATTAAAATGAAGGTGGACACTTTGGTTCACTGAAACAGTAATTTTATTGTCATTCATTTGAAGTTAAAAAGATCTACTATCCAGTTAAAAGGAGTCATAGATTTGTATGGAGGTCATTTTTCTACCTCGTGGAGGCATTGGCATTTTACATTGAATGTTGGTAAATGATAAATGCATTTATTATATGCCGCACTTGATCTACACCACAGGCACAAACAAAATTGAAACATGAAGCAGCTTGTGGACTCCAGGACATTTTTGCCATTGCAAATTACAACTATTTACCAAATGATATATATACCGTAAATTCCGGACTGTAAGCCGCTACTTTTTTCCCAAACTTTCAACCCTGCGGCTTATACAGTGATGCGGCCATTTTATGTAATTTTTCTAACGGCCGCCAGGGGCGCTCGAGTAGAAAAGGTAAGATTAAGACCGGTGGAATATATGCGTCGAGGAAGACTGCAACTTCTTGTCTTGTGCATAAATTAAATTAGCGTGAACATACCCTCATCATGGAAAATGCAAAAAGAAAGGCATATGACGCATTGCTATTCTGTTGCTAGCGTGTTGTTACCATGTTGCTACCGTTTTACTGCCGCATCACAGGCACCGTTTGGGAAGAAAGTTATATTATTATTATTATTATTATTATTGTTAAGTTATATTATTAAAACTTTGAAAACTCTCTCTGTGTACCGTCTTTCTTTGGAAATATGTTTACATGTTTTAATGTGGGCACATGCGGCTTATATACAGGTGCGGCTTGTGTATGTGCAAAATGGGTTTTCCTCTAAAAATGTAGTGGGTGCGGCTTATAATCAGGTGCGCTCTATAGTGCGGAAATTAGGGTATACACTATATATATATATATATATATATATATATATATATATATATATATATATATATATATATATATATATATATATATATATTAGAGCTGTCAAACGATTAAAATATTTAATCTAATTAAAACTCAACTGTCATAATTAACTCAAATTAACTAAAAATTAATCATGATTACTCACGCATTTTTTATCATTTCTGAATTTCCTTTTATATTTTTTGTCCTATTTTCCCCCATTTTAATGCTCTCATCAACATGGAATCATGAATCAGTTTTCTATGTGCAAAATGCAAATATTTACTGAAATAATTTCGATTTTCAATTTTACATGAACATTTTTCACTTGGAGCAGTTATTCACACATCATCTCTCACACAATATTACTGTCCATCAACAACAGTGAAAAAAATATTTTGTCACACAACAGCTGCTTGAACAGCTCTTTTTATGGAATCAAAACAGCGCAATATAAAGTGCACATCTAAGGTAAACTAGTACTCAGCCTATAATTTTTCACGGCCCCCTGAATAGGGATTGTCCGTCAGCATGGAAATCGTTCTGTACTTTTTTGATCATTTATTGGAGCACTTTGCAGCAGAAGTAGTAGTAGTAGTAGTTGTAACAGAAGTATCAGAAGCAGGTAATAACCTAAACTACACATAAATGCAGTAAAAAAATAATATATCTATCTTTCTGCATGACAATGTAAATATGTATATAATTGACATTAATTAATACCTTTATTTAACAATACGTTTAATAAATAATGTAATCAACCCTGATTTCACTATGTATCATTATCGTGGTATGTACCATTAAGTGGTATTTCAGACTCGACGTGCTATGATGATAGCTCAGTTTACGACTGCAAAACATACAGGTAACTTTGGTCTTGTCATTGGAACAATCTGAAAACTTTTTAAAAGTAAACTTTCCATTCCTAAACTATTTAAGTATCCGTTTTCGGTGTCTCGCGCTGCCGTGGCTGGCAAAACAAACGTGCGTGGACCTGTGCAGAGCGATTGATGTTTTGTTTCTGGTTTATTTATAGAGCAACATAACATCCGCTGTGACGTCTGCGGCGTTAATCTCGCGAGAAAATTTTTGATCCCGATAAAATTCATTTAAATTAATGCCAATAAAAGCGCTAAACTGACAGCTCTAATATATATATATATATATATATATATATATATATATATATATATATATATATAACTTTGCTGCTGTGAATTGGGAATTTCTCTATTGCGAGACTAATCAAGGTTTTCTTATCTTATCTTATCTTATATAAAATATCATGTTTATTATTGCTTAATTGTGTGATAGTGAATGGTTTGCACAACGTTCTATGTTGTATTATACAGATGCACATTCTCATTAGTGACACAGATTTCCTGCAAGCCAGCCAAAAATAACAGAGATAACAGGATGCTGAATAAAAATAAAGGTTTGAATCTAAAGCGCAAGTGACTTGGATTCACTCCAAATTGGGCTGCACAATATGAAAAGAATATCGTTGTCGCGATAATTAACCATTCAGTATGCTTATCGCAAATACCTGCAATATTATTCATATTCATATAATGAAATGTGTTTAGCTGAATTTGACCAGGCCAGCGCAACCTTAAATGTGCATCGTCATCCAATAGGTGAACGGTATCGACGGGCATTATAACTAAGAATACATGGAGCTTGCTTATTTTGCTGCATGTTGTATTAAACACTCATATTACGCCGCCCTAACTCCAAGAGACAAGATGAGCAAACACTCAGCTCTTGGCAGTCAAAGGGTCTTGGAGTGCCCATGCAGACCCCTTTGAGAGCTTGAAAATGTCACCGCAATAAAGCCCATTGTGCAAAGTTTGAAGGTCTTTTTTGCAGAGCCTCTGGTGTTACCGTTGATGGGCTTTCACCATATTTTGAAATGTTCTTCATTCAGCCATATCTGCTGAATTAATGCATTCACCCCATTTTCCTGAGCATTCTTCTTTGCATTTTCAAAACCGCGTGAGTTTGTTCACAAAACGTAATATTCCAAGCATCCACCGTTCCAACTTGGAGCAGCGGCCGCAGACCGAGCAGCCATTATTTAATGTATTTTATCCAAATAAAGCATGAAAAAAAAATGTTATTCCATTCTTCGTATTTACAATTTTGATGCCTCTGGAGTTATTTATTTAATGCTTTTTAGTTTACGTTTTTGACTTACGGTCTTAATTTTCACAAAATCCATTTCATGCCTCAATGCTTTTGATTGGCCCACGGAAACCCTGTCACAGCAGGTTCACAGAGTGTGTTTGCAATTGTGTACAAATTTGTGCACTTTTCTGAGTGTGTGTGTGCGTGTGTGTGTGTGTGTGTGTGTGTACTGCAACAGGAGGGATTATAACTGAATGTGCTTTATCGACTAATTGCGCAACGACAGGCACACGCACACAGACAGACAGACACACACACACGCACACACACACACACACACACACACACACACACACGCACGCACACGCACGCACGCACGCACGCACACACACACACACACACACACACACACACACACACACACACACACACACACACACACACACACACACACACACACACACACACACACGCGATGACTGCTTCAGGGCAACTTCACCCTTGAGGAATGTTTTTTCTGTCTTACCCATCATCACAGGGGGCTGTGTGTCAGTGTGCATGGGTTTTTGTGAGATGAAGCACGTACAATACCTGTGAGAAGCGAGATGATGTTATCACCTCAAGTCTTTGCAGGTTGAGAGATTAAAGTAAACATGTACTGTACTGTATGTATGAGGAACAGGTTCATAACAACCGGAAGAGTAAAAGGCTTTCGTCTTCCATTAAAAATATACAAGTCGGATATTATCCACATAAAAGGCGTAGAAATTCAACATTACATTTCAAAGCGAAAATGACCTTGCAAACCAAACTTCCAGTCGATCTACAACATGATTCTCATAATTCAATGGGCATTGTTTTCTCTTCAGTTTGGCCCTCCTCCTCCCACCGTTAGGAGTGGAAAGAGGGACTTGAAATGGCACGTACCACACCGCTCTGCCGGTGTTGGAACAAAGTTGCACGTTGTGGCCCTCCCTGCCACTTTGATATCATGTGTTCACAGCTCTCCCGAATGAAGTAATATTTGAGTCTTAGAAGCACGTGTGCAGCACCAAATAATCAAAGTTGTATGATTCAAACAAAGAGAGCTTGTGTGTGGATAAAGACACCGGTGATGAAAACCGCTTGGCATTCGAGGAACAAATCCTGATGGATCGCAAAAGTGTCTAAAGGAGGAGGCACTTTGGGAGGAATTTAAAAAGGAATCAAGTCGTCCAAATACAGCTGACACGAGCCAGGAAATACCACAAGAAGTGTGAGAGGCGCATCTGCTCTGCGGGTATACAACAAGTGAATTTTCATGAGAACTTTTCATCCTTAAAAATAAACAGTGGTGTCCCTGCTTTTGGGCCAGGCGTACTGTCGTGAATATCAATGGTGTACGCACCCCAGTTCAAATATTTTTTGGTGAGATAAAATGAGACCGAGATGATTTCAAAACTTCTTCCACCATTCTTGTGAGATGAAATCAAAATAAACAACTGTAATAAATATGTTTGGACAACTCCTCGGATCACACACACACACACACACACACACACATACTGACACATCATTACACCATAGAGGGGCAACCAAATTTGCAACAGTAGTGTGTCAGTTGCGTACTAGTAGTATTATTTAGTAGTAGTAATACCTGTATCAATGATGACAAAATGAATTTTGAATAACAAGTCAACGGAAATGGTGGCAAAGACTATTGCAGTATAAAACAATTGTCCAGATCATGTTAAAAAGGGATTTGGTGAAAAAGAAAAATGCCTGCAAAACTTACTAAAGTGGGGCAAGAACATGCCATTTTCAGGTCGAGATTTTCTGCCAAAATGAAATGCTTAAATCAATAAATCCATTCAGCAAGAAACATGAGTACACATGTAATTTGCTTGGTAAAATGATGCGGTGGATCAGGGAACAGGGACAAAGTATGTACGCCCCAAGTAAGGCATCCGGGCAATCTTATATCGCAAAATGTCTGTGATCTACAGCAGTTGAAAAGGAGGAATTTTTCTTTAACTTGAGAAAACAAACAGTGGCATTCTTTCCAGTGGAGTCGACTTTACTGTATGTGCAGTCACATCGCTGTTTTCCCGTTTGCCGTTTTTCCCCTTGCGCCATCCCAATCAATTCCTGATGGAATTACTGCATGATTCCATGGAAAGTGCCGAACATGAGCAGGTGTTTCAAGCTGTGGAGCTGATTGCCAGACGCGGTGGCCTGTAAGCGCTAATGCGAAGCGACAGGGCCTCTGGAGCGAGGCGGGGCTAAAGAAAGAAGAGAGACTCCTTCTGCTTTCCAGTGCCGTTCTATGACTTTACAGGTTAATCAAAGGTTACACGCAAATCACACAACAGCCCCTGCCTGCTCACTTGTTTGTTAATACTCTGCCTGACGAGTGGGGATGATTAATCATGTTTCCCTGGCAATTTTCACTTAAATATACTGTACTCTATAACAGAAATATACTTATACTAGCCGGATCATATGTAATGGTTCAGCATGAATCCAATTGGTTCTGGTGTTATGATATAATTTCCTATAAGCAAAGGAAGGAGGCATCTTTTTTAGATTGTTTCTTTTTGCCGCATCTAATACAGCTTTGACATCCACGTCTGATTCGGCACTCAAGGTGGGGTCTATATATAGGTACTGTCAATGCTGTCGATGGTCATACCATATTTGCCAATGGGTATCACAAAGTGCGCCTTCAAGATTGACTGCATATGCACAAATCGAGTGCAGCACAAGATAATTCAAAATAAGGATTAAAGTAAATTAAGTATTGTCTGCAGGATGGTGATAATAACAATTGCATCCCCCCCGATCCCACCCCTGCATTTCATGTGCCCACCTTGAGACTGAAGTCTGGCGATGGGTCTGGTTATGGTGACGTAATTATTCTGTTCCACCTCCGACTCGTTCCCATTTCCCATTAATATTGTCCATCGTATCCAATCTTGACAGTCGCCCTCTGATAGATTCTACGTTGTGTAAGCGACCATGGTTTTTATAGTACATAAACATACTATGCTATCTACAATGGTGCTGTTTGATTGACAGTTAACGGTTGAGCGGGGTGAGGTGAAACATTGTCTGGATTTTTCAGGATTTTGAAGCCTCATTTTACCATATTTTCCGCAATATAAGGCGCACCTAAAAGCATTCAATTTTCCCAAAAGCTGACGGCGCGCCATAAAATCCGACACGCCTTATATATGGATCAATATTCTGATTTCTTGGGCATAGTATTTTCAATCTTCTGTAAAGTGCTTTGTTTCAACTGCAGCGGTTGTGAAAGCTCAATATAAATAAAGCTGTATTGTATTCCCTTTAGCGTTGCTCCGTCTAGTGGATGCATAACGCAACTGCAGTCACTACTGTCGCTTCTATGCTCCTTATAATGCGGTGAGCCCTATATATGAAAACAGTTTTAAAATAGACCATTCATTGAAAGTACGCCTTATAATCCAAAGCGCCTTATAGTGCGGAAAATACGGTATTTAGTTTTTAACAATGCCCTTCTCTGTGGTGGGTCAAATTTACAAGACATTTATTTTTGCATTTCAGGGACTTTAACACCTGCTTTAATGTCCATTCTATGGCACACATTTATATTTACTTTTATCTGTTGTGCAACAAGTAAGAGTAAAGTATCTGTCGATGTGACAGATGCAGTTGGAGTCGGGAACTCTGGAAAACACTCCATAAATCCAATCAGAAATATGTTCACAGGCAGACAAAATGTCATCAGCCTGACTATCGACCAACTTTTCAATCAAAAGCAGAAAGCAATAAGAATCTCACTCACATCTGTTTCTGGTGACGCCAGCACAAGAGTCACCAGAGAGAACCGAGATTCAAAGGTGCTTCCAATTAAAGTGCTATACATAACCCGTTATTTATTGGAGGCCTGTCCCTAGTGTTCGAGTCACACCAATAGTGAATGGTGGTATCATGAAAGCAAATCTGGATGACTCGACTAGACAAGTGAATGGTCACATCTGTTCATCTCATGATGATGCGGTCGGATCATGTCTTCTTCACTCATACAGCATCAGACACAACTATTGCAGTTCTTGTCACCATTGAATTTTCCATTTGAGAGGACATGCAAGTGAAATCTTATGGGCCAGCTGCATCCGCACAGAAACATTGCGTCTCGGGTTGACAACAGACAGGCTGGTATTGCGACTACAATGAAGACATTGCGCATCAATGTGGGCATTTCCACAGCCTGGGGCACGCGCGTGATGACCACAACTAAAGCAGCGGAAAATGCTTTTGTGTATGGAAAATTCTGGTGTGTTTTTCAATGCGCTGACAAAAATAAAAAGCTGTTTGAGGATTGTTTCAGTATCAAATTTAAGGTCCATATACTTGTACATTTGTTGTCTTTACCAGTAAGACATTTCAGCACACTTGTAGCACACTGGAGCTGAGCAAAAGTCACTCGAGAATATTTGCTTAACAGATAGCAGGTAGCCATGGCCTCGTTACATGTTCTCATAGTTAAGAATCATCAATACGATCACTAAAACTAGGAGTAAAAGCTTCTCATCTGTGTCTCGGGTTTCTTTCATGAATTGTGCATGGCAACACCTGGCCACAATTTATTGTGCAATATGTAGCCACTAACAACATGTCTGGGGGCCGCCATCTCCGAATCATGAGACCGGAGGAGGCTTTTTGATTGGCCACCTGAATTTCGGCCCAAGTCGGTCAAGTAGTGGACACACACACGGTGAGACTGATAACGTTTTAGCGATTAATCTCAAGGAATGATCCATGGATTGAATGCACGAGCATCTTTGTTATGTCTGATACAGAAAAAAAGCTCAACTGCTTTCGTGACCTTTCCTAAACTTTTGAGTACACCTTACAATACTTTGCGCAAAGCTTACTGTTCTCCTACGGTAACAATAATCTCAAATGTATACTCCTCAACATGTCTGACTGAGTAACGACATCTGATTTCTTGAGCACCGCAACTTTCTCTGAGCATGGAAGACGTGTGGAAGTCCCCGTGCTTAACATTAACAACGTAAAAAAACAACAACAAAAACATTCCAGCTCCTATTTTTCTTGAAATGGCTGTTCTCGTCGCCAACCTTTCTCTTCAAAGCAGGTTTTGAATAAGACATGACTAATGTGCCTGAGCTTTGGCAGCCCATAACTGATAAAGGAAAAAAACAACCAAAGAAAGGGAAAAAAAGAAGGCCGTGCTAACAATTGGTTCAGTTCATTAATTTATTCCGACACATTTTTAAAACAAGCCATTTACTCACAAATTGTCACGCTGTCTGAAAGGGAAAATAGGCAGAAGCAATATCTTTTAACCCTATGTTGCATGGCTTCTGCAGGAGTTATTCAATTGTGGTTTGTTTTTGAATTTAGGGTAGATTATGGCCAAATATCATAATAAATTCACAATTTTGGGAAAACCAAAGTGCAGGTACCTCGTGTGCATAATAACTTAATCACTACACAATTACCTTGCCAAAAAGCATGGCAGTACTGATAGGTAACACATAGAAACTGTTATTTATTGTGTTCTATATGTTCTATATACTCTTCTGCACAAGTACAATAAGGTATTTGGACCTTTTCATCTCACGGATAGAAATTATTCAACATTTTGTGGACCCTCTTTCACACTCACCTTTTCCTCATGGAGGCTGCCATGTTGCTTTTGCTGTTGCGCACGCTAGAGACATCTCGCGGTGGATTTAAAAACTAAAACTGGTAACTTGAATGTGGTTACTGAAGTAACCCGTATGCAACATAGGGTTAATGCCGAGCCCCGGTACATATATTGAAACTTCAAGTGCTCCTGATGTTGAGGGGAAAAAAAGTTTACCGTAAATTCCGGACTATAAGCCGCTACTTTTTTCCCAAACTTTCAACCCTGCGGCTTATTCAGTGATGCGGCCAATACGTGTAATTTTTCTAACGGCCGCCAGGGGCGCTCGAGTAGAAAAGGTAAGATTAAGACCAGTGGAATATATGCGTCGAGGAACACTGCAACTTCTTGTCTTGTGCATAAATTAAATTAGCGTGAACATACCCTCATCATGGAAAATGCAAAAAGAAAGGCATATGACGCAGCTTTCAAACTAAAAGCAATCGAGCTGTCCGATAAAGAAGGAAACAGAGCTGCTGCATAAACGACGGCTCACCGTGATTTTTACAAGTACCGCTATGTTCTTTTACCAGACCTGTTATACTGTGTTGCTATTCTGTTGCTAGCGTGTTGTTACCATGTTGCTACCGTTTTACTGCCGCGTCACAGGCACCGTTTGGGAAGAAAGTTATATTATTATCACTGCTAAGTTATATTATTAAAACTTTGAAAACTCTCTCTGTGTACCGTCTTTCTATGTAAATATGTTGACATGTTTTAATGTGGGCACATGCGGCTTATATACAGGTGCGGCTTGTGTATGTACAAAATTGGTTTTCCTCTAAAAATGTAGTGCGTGCGGCTTATAATCAGGTGCGCTCTATAGTGCGGAAATTACGGTAAGATTATGTCTGCATTGTCCACATTATTAAATAATCATAATTAATCCATCCATTGTGCCAATATGCAGTGTTGCTGCTTTCAAAGTCCACGCTCAACATGCGCATGTAAAATATTCCTCTTATCCATACCGTAGTTTTGAAATACCGTATTCATGGACAGTCTTTTAGTTCCAGGTCCATTTGATTCCATACACCAACACCAAGAAAAGACCTACTACACCGCTTTTGTTTTTTTTTAACATATCACAACCTCAAAAGTTAGAAACTCATTCCTTTTTCTGAAACAGGTTTATATTTTTAGAAAAGATTCTTTTTCACGTTGTACCTGTACATTAAACGTTGATATCAAGTGAGGGGTGGCAAAATATCATCCTATGTGCCGCAAATAGCCTCGAGCTCCAAGTTTGAGAGCCTTCTAATAGACAGAATAAAAGTTCCAAGGAGACTGGAAGAGTCACAGAAAGACAACCGTAAAATTCCTGTTGTGAATTTTGCTGTTCCAGCTTTTCGTAAAGCATACTGAATCAGTCAACAGTTTGGATCAGGTTAAATTCAGTTCAGCCGTACAATGCTGTTCAGTTTGTTGTGGATTTTAAGACAGCGTGAAGAAGGTAATACCCAAAAATATTCAGCACAATATGCGGTGGGCAGCAATAAATGGACAGTAGGAGAGGCTGCACAGCTCTTTGTGAGACATGATGTGGTGTCCAGTGTTCCCCACCCAGATCCACTACAAATTAGCCATGATGCTAAGCTAGCCCGGAGATGTGTCACGGGTCAGAGGACATATATGGAGTACACTACAACTCGGAACCGATGTCACACTTTGCTAATCAGTGACTAACTGTTGCGAGTGATTCCGAGTTATTCCGAGTGTGTTGGAAGTTAAACAGGCACAAAAAGTACCATCAAGTTGTTATGGTGAGCGCCCGCCAGCAGAGTCTCTGGTGGGCTTGCGGCGAAGAGCTTTCGCATGCTCGCCGTTACATTACAGTAACTTTTCAGGGAGACGTGAGATGATGTCAGTGAGAGCGGCGAGGAATGTTGTCGGACGTTCAGAAAATGACGTCGGTGAAAAAAAAAAGATAACGGGCATACATCCTGCGTCTCATCGTAGCGGTAATGTAGTTGGTCTCTCAGATAGATTGCAATTTTAGAGGAATTTTGTCTTTTTTTTTTCTGAACGAACGGCAGCGAAGAGACACATGTAGATGAGATGGCTCTTTCAAACACGTACACTCTTAAACATGCGCGAGGAAACAAAATCATTCAGAACAGCCCTCAGCCCTCCTCACTTCTCTTCAAATGACTTAAATGGTGTTGTCTTTTTCCATTAAAACCACTCAGACTGTCAAGTTACACCCATTTGTTACGCTGCGCGTGTAACACATGTTGACGGCCGCCTTCATCTGCTGCACTATGAGGATGCATTGCTAACTCGCGTTACAAGATTAGAGGCAGCACGTTCTCACGATAGTCAAAAGGCACATGAAGTTTGAGGTTAAAGGTTCCGAACATTGTGCAATGGACTAGCAACAGCGTAGTTGATCATTTTATGCGGTAGAACCCCACTATTGGCTGGGTATGGGTACAGGGCCTGCCCGTGATGAGCGAAAATCTGCCTGTAATTGAAATCCATCGAAATGCAATGTTGTGGGAAGAGGGCGCTAATTAATTTATATATTGAACAAACCTCGAAAAATTCTTCAAAAATCGCTAATGAACAGTCGATACACGTTTTCTAATGGGGTAAATATGAAAAATGTCCCCCACTCCCCATAAACAAACCATCTAATTTTTAAATTATAGAAATCAAATAAAAATAAAACGTCAAATATGCAGATCCACAGGTGCCAAACCGAGTATGGACTATAATTATCGTAAATTCCGGACTATAAGCCGCTACTTTTTTCCCAAACTTTCAACCCTGCGGCTTATACAGTGATGCGGCTTATTTGTGTAATTTTTCTAACGGCCGCCAGGGGCGCTCGAGTAGCAAAGGTAAGATTAAGACCGGTCTTTATGACACTGTTTAATTCCGACACTGAGGACGGTGACTTCGATGGCTTCAGTTCACAGGAGGAAGATGAAGACGGCTCACCGTGATTTTTACAAGTACCGCTATGTTCTTTTACCAGACCTGTTATACTGTGTTGCTATACTGTTGCTAGCGTGTTGTTACCATGTTGCTACCGTTTTACTGCCGCGTCACAGGCACCGTTTGGGAAGAAAGTTATATTAGTATTATTATTAAAACTTTGAAAACTCTCTCTGTGTACCGTCTTTCTTTGTAAATATGTTGACATGTTTTAATGTGGGCACATGCGGCTTATATACAGGTGCAGCTTGTGTATGTACAAAATTGGTTTTCCTCTAAAAATGTAGTGGGTGCGGCTTATAATCAGGTGCGGCTTATAGTGCGGAAATTACGGTACTTGTCCTACATTCGCTGCTGTAGCAACAGAAGACTCTCCATAACAAAAATAATGTTTTAAAAAGTGTGTAAAAAATATGGAAAAATTACTATAGTTCCATTGGAAGAAAATTCTGCTTTCAGTTCAGCATGTCTTGAAATGTCCAACATTTTCCTTTCAATTTTGAAGTCATTGATGAAAAAGATGTGCGGTCCAAATATGAGGAGCAGGTGGCTGCATACTCAATTTTAAAGCTTCCCAATTCTAATCCTTACACCACACTGAAATTCAAGTTTTGATGGATTATCTTCTCAAAAGGGGAAGTGCTCACTAACCCACAGATTGGCAAACAATATTTGAGCACGATGGCCTGTTTCTGTGCAGAAAAATAAAACATTCCGACATCTTTGAATGAAAACATGAAAAATGGAAGCCAAAAATAAAAAGTGTTGCTGTTATCTTCAACATAATACGTCTGGTAACTCTTTTACTTTGCTCACATATTTCCTCTTCTAATCCCCTCCATGTATACTCAGACAAGGAAATGAAAACTTGTGTGTGATTCCATAAATCCTTTTGGCACACTAACAAAGCCTCCACTCACAGGCGCTTGATACCAGAGCGTGGCAGCGCCTCATTGAATTACAGTCGGCAGTCAGATGGAACTAGAGAGATTTAGGTAACCCTTCTTTGCTCAATCACTTCAAAGTGTCCATTTAATGGTCCTCATGCCAACAACGACGTCGAAGATTAAACAACTAAGAAATCTGAAGAAACGGTCAGGGTTTGGTGTTTTTGTGGTGTTGGAGGCACAAAGCCTCTAAACCAAGTGTAAGGAAACACGATAAGCGAGGGGTGGAGCAGGTGCCTTCTCAAAAAAAAAAAAGTATTTATCAAACAAAAGTCAAACAAGATTCATGGGAAAATGGACAAAAAAACAAGGCAAGAAAACACCATGACAGGAAACATGACTTGCAACAACGATCTGGCACAGGCTGAACGAAACCGAGGAACTCAAAACAAGCAATTTGATGAGACAACGAGGCACACCTGGACAAAACACGACGAGCTGGAAGGAGCTGATTGGCTGACACGAGGAACAGGTGGTCCAAAAACCTAACGAGTTGACATCCCATAAAAAAGAGACACAGAAAATACATGACATCACATGAAACAAAGCTAAATGTAATCATAAACAAAGTCGACACAAACACGGAACGTGACCGTAACCAAACCATTGGTTGCTCTCTTTTTTTTTTTCTTCTTTACATTACGTGCAGGATCTTGCTCATGAACTTTACACTTCTCCGCGGATCAAAGTAGTCGATCGAGCAAGCTCAACTCAGCTTTTAAGAATTGTGTTTCTCTGTTTTCTATTTGCTCCAATGAGCACTTGAGTCTAGCTGAAGTGTCTGGCCTTCATGAGAGGCGTCAACGCCCATTTGCTGCACCCCAAAGTGGAAACACAATGAAGCGATGGTGTCCAAAGACAAATCAATGAAATTACAGCATGTGTCATTTCTCATTTCAAGTACAGAGAGTCTCATCGCAGCACGGAATCACGCAATGAAATCAACACTGATGAGCAGAGAGTGTTTGCGACACGCTAACTTTCTTAATGATCGCACAGCTGTAGTTTGCTTTTTAAATAACCAAAAAAAAAAAAAAAAAAAAAACACCACTGCTTTCAGTAATTGTTTTGTGGTTGCATAAATCTTGAGCAAAGAAAATAAGTGTTGAACGACTTAAGATGAGCATGTGTTCTGGTGGGTTGCATTAACCGCTTAGGACATATATATATATATATATATATATATATATATATATATATATATATATATATATATATATATATATATATACTGTCCTAAGCGGTTAATGCATGATCAGTATTGCAGTGAAAGCTAAAAAAAAATCCTGATTTTTTTTTTCAAACAGTCTCGCTGTTGTTTAGTACATTTTCATTGGAAGTGAAAAAAAAAGCGCTGGAAAAAATATATATATACTGTATATAAAATAAATATATATATATATATATTTTGTTTTCATTTTTTTTTCATTTTTTTTTTTTTTTTTTTTCCAATGAAAATGTACTAAACAACAGCGAGACTGTTTGAAAAGAAAAAAAATCAGGATTTTTTTTTTTAGCTTTCACTGCAATACTGATCACCTTTAAGTTACTGGACAGGTTTCATTTGATATGGTACAGCTCAGCTTGAAAGGGTGCAATACAGAGAGCGAGAGAGAGAGAATGACGCACAAATGGATAGTGTGTGTGTGTGTGTGTGTGTTTGTGTGTGTGTGTGTGTGTGTGTGTGTGTGTGTGTGTGTGTGTGTGTGTGTGTGTGTGTGTGTGTGTGTGTGTGTGTGTGTGTGTGCGTGTGTGTGAGAATAAAAAGCTCTTTGGCATGTCGCGGTACAAGAGATGGATTTGTGACTTCATTGTTAAGGGGAAACTAATATCCTGTCAAACATTTATTGAGAGGCAGTAAAATGTGCCCCTCATGCTGATGTCGAGTGTCGAGCCGGACCAGGCAGTGGAGCTTCTTTTGACTCGTCTGGGGCAACAAACGTACGGCAAAGTTGCTGGCGTCCATGTTTTCTCCGTAGAAAGTCTTGACATAACGTGACAGATGCGAGGGACGCTGTTAGAGTATGGCAGGGCAGGTGGGAATTTACTGGAATCCGTGGTAAAATGGTGGCTGAAACGGACGGGATGGGGGTCGATTTGTAGTTATTCATTGCTTGAAAAAGTTCAGTGGAGCGTAGAATGATGATTTGTTGTTTGGCCTTGTTGTACTGTTAATTTAAAAGCCACTCAGGCTGTATATATAGACTGTATCGTCAGATTCAAAGACCATTTTAATAGTTCATAGTTCTCCTGTGATTTAAAAAAAAAATCCACAAAATCCTCAAAACTGACTTGGCTCTACGGGCATCTTTCCGATAATCTCTTCCTAGAACAAACCCACAGGCACCACACTCCAGCAGTGTTGATTTACGAGGCCTCATGGCAGTAACGTATTTTGATCCGAGATGTTATGCCAAAGGCATTCATTATCTGTACAGTCTATTTCATATGCTCTTTCAAGTTGGCTTTGCAAAGTGCAAAAAATTGCTTTCGGTTTCTCCATCGAGCGTCAAGCTACCAGAAAGTCAGTTTTTGCCCATCCTGACCGCACACGTGAGCAAAGTTTTGTGTCAACCTCCACATGAAGTCAAATAAAACGATGGTGAACATTTTTAAGGCAACATACATGTTACCGTATTTTCACGACCATAAGGCGCCATTCAAAGTCTCGTGGATGAGCCGAGTTCCAAAGCCTGACTGGCCGACACGCTGTTTATATAGAGAAAAGGCGGGCGTAAGTGACGTCAGGCATGCGGAAGTCTGCCAATGAGTGAAGGGTGGGCGTGCCCAACAACACAGTGCGCCGAATGGTCGTGAAAATACGGTATATTACATTCTTATATAATATTAACAACGGGTGTAGGTGGGGCGCCATACGATTCAATGACGGTAGATTTTCAAGTGCAACGATACGGTTTGTACTCGCATCTTCTAAATAACAACAACTTTTATGATTCACGTCGTTTTCCGTTACACCCAGAACAATTCCGTCAAGAAAGAAAGACAGCCTGATCTGCTGGATCTGGCATGGTACTTAGCGGAGACGCCGCCAAAGGATTGTTGAATCGCGTTTGTGTTACAGTTGGCCATTTCCTTGTGTTCAAAGCCGTTTTTGACACAGCGTGGTTTCAGCACTACACTTACTTTATCATGCGCAACCCGACCGAGTGAAAACAAGATGGCATGAATGTGAACACCTCCGTGGATCAAGTCCTCCTATGGAGGCTGAACAACAGGTGTCTTTGTGCACATGAGGCTGCGGCGGGCTGCAGAGAGCAGCCGCTGCTTTGGATTTCACCCTTTGAAAGTGATACGGCCGAGCTGATTTTCTCAGGCCCGGCCTCAAATCTGCTGTTGACGGACAGACCACCCAACTCCGAGCTCCTATTGGCGCGCGGCGCAGCACGGGCCGCCTCCTGTCATGCTCCTCTGGGAAGGAAATGGATGGAGTACCCTGTCAGGGTCGCTCTCGCAAGAAATGAATGGCTAGATTTAGCAAACAAGAGCATCATAGTGGAAGCGACGGCTGGCATACGCGCGACACCAAAACGCTCTTGATATAAGCCCCCGTGGTGCTTGAGGGGGGAAAAAAATCCCAAAGAAAAGCCCCCTGCAGTATGGAGCCAAAATTAAGAACGTTTCTTTTGCTCTCCGTGCTGCTCTTACTACGCAACTTGATGTGACTTTTATTCCAGCGTTCACAAAACGGATTCCCCCCGGTGCCGCAGGATGCCATTGGCGTTGGTCATTGGGCCGAGGTTCGCCTCGCTGCTTCCCGCCACACTGAAAAGCGTGTGCTCTGACCTAGACAAAAGATTCACACACCCTTGTGCTCCTTTCCAGAAGGAGTCCTCGCCCTCAAGTATGCGAAAACAAGTCCGGAGGTGAAAGAAGGGACACTAACCAGACTTCATGTCATTCTCATGTGACACGTAGGGACTACTTTGATAAAAGCGCTGCTAATATGAGTTTAGCTGAGGAAATACGAGTGGAACCAAGGTCCATTTGTACCTTTTTCATCGCCGTAACAGTTGCGGGGATCTTCCCGGGCTACTAAAGTGGCACAGCCCGCCAGTGGCCTACAAAATGCACGTGGATTTCCCCACTAGCTGGGTCGCTGTGGGTTTTGAGCAGTTGGAGTTGCTTTTACCCAAGGTTACGCTAGTTCACGCCAACAGATTGGGTCGGGATTTGGTCAGGTCGAAGAGCCGAAGCTGGTCATCATTTTGTACGCAGTTTGGATTCACGACAGACTTTGGGCGAGGGGTTTGGCGTTCAAATCCCAGTCAGTGCGAATGGTGATCCCACTTTGATCCCTCGCTGCATGAAACTAGTTTTGGATATTTCATCATATTTTTTTATTTCGTTTTTACTTTCTTTTTTTTCCCAGTTAGTTTTAACGAGTTTACAGCAAGTTTGTGAGTTTTTCATGTGTTCTTATATTTTCAAAATGCTTCATTTTAGTTGATTTTTTTTTTTTAATGAGTTTTAGTGGTTTGATCTTGAGTGTTTGTCAGTTGCAAGATAACTAAAAGAAAAGAGAGAATAACATTAAAAAAGTAATCTACAATTTTCAAATGTACAATTTGACTGTTTGTTCTTCCAGACAGTAAACGAACGGCAAAATGTATACATTTATAATGAACGCCAAAAGCTCACGCATTACTACCGGTTTATATTCATTGACAAAGACAACAATGCAGCACGTTTTCGCAAAAATCTTTTTTTCAATTTGTGAGTTTGCGACTCTTAAAAAAAAGACTCTTTATGCCATATGCCGATTCCCAAATAGGTGCCTTGCATCAGGAAGGACATTGGGTGTAAAAACTGTTCCAAACATACTACAGCGAGCGACTCGCTGGAGTGACCCCCTGACAGGGGAAACGTTGCTTCTTCTCTTAAAAGAGTCATAAATAACAGTAGGATTATTTTTAACTACAGCTACAGTGATAACCAAGTAACCGATTTCTTGCTAGCTTTAATTCATCAGTTATGTTTGGTTTTTATCTCTCGTTGGATAAAAATCTTGCCCCAACATGCTATGCCAAATCCTCAACTCAACGCACTGGGTATAAATAACCCAGCATTGGTTGTTCCCTTTTTGGACCCGGCGCTGTGTTGGCTGTTTCAACCAATTGGAGTTAGTTATAACCCAGCAGTTTGAAGAGTGTACAATTTCTGTTTGGCGGGCGAATTGGGGGTGGCGGTTCAAGTACGATGCAAGTCTAAATTCCAAACATATGTTGCCCCCTTGTTGGATGAGATGTGAGATGCTGATAATTTCTTTCATGGTCTACAAGGGAGCCCCTCCTCAATTAAGACCAAGCCCTCTGCGTCTCTCCAATCAATAAAATGGGAACGGGCTCAAATTGCTCGGGCAACAAACAACAACACAGTGCAAGCAACAAGCTCTCACAAATGCGCTTCATTGCAGTTGAGGGTTACAAATATGTTGAAGATGTAGCACCTCTCTGAAGTCATCCACATAAATCCAAACACATATTTGGAGTGAAATTAGGCCCGAGATTAATTTTTCTCTCCACATTTTGGTCAAAACGCTTACTTCATGCACCACTTTGCTCATTACTCAAACACATCTGGCTGACAGGTGCCCGGTCCGTTATACGCTGACTAATTTCATTCCGGCAAAGAGGAGCGAATGGAGAGGGGAGCCCAGGAGAACGTCCTCTATCTTCTATCTGCCGTGACATCAGGGCTCGGAGAGCTCGGGCGACGTCGCTCGGTTTTGCCGCGCAGAGCGCTGTCAGTTCGCTCTCAAAACGCTGATTACTCCATTTCCAAAGACTTAATCTCTGTAAACAATCTCTGTTTTCATTATCTTTTAAACTGATTAGACAGACCTATGAATATAAGTTTCCAGCGCCGGACAGAGAAAGACGTCTGCCATATTGATGCCAGCTGTGCTGCTGCGTGACCTTACAAGAGAAATAAAGCTGTGATACAAACATAGAAGATGATGGTGTGCGTGTGTATGTTTGTGTGTGTGGGGGTGTGTGTGTGTGTGTGTGGAGGTGAGGTGGGGATTGGCACGTGACTGAGGAATGCTAGAAAATATGACACACATTAGACAGAAAGACACTCTGTGGAAAATTACAGGCACGTTAAAACAAAGACGCTTGACGTCACTCACTGGCACGTCATACACAAGCAAACGCGCGAGCAATTGAGATTCGCTACAAGAGCCGCATTAAAAAAAAGAAGAAGAATGTCAAATTGATTGATGCCGTGAACATTCAACAATAAGTTAACACGGCATCATCATAAGAGTGGTTTCTCATATTTTTGTTACCACGAAAATTTGCCGGGTTGTTTTCCAAACCTACTCGCTGGGTAGCTGTGGAATTTGAACAGATTGGGTTACTTTTACCCAAGGTTGGGTGAAATAGTTTTGACAGAGTGAGTTGAAGGTGGTCGCCATTTTGGACAGGTATTTATACTGAAGTTGAAGATAATGTCATCTTCTTGGAAAACCTTGGTGGCTGAGTCTGGACACAAGAATATATGTTTGGGAGTATTGTGAGATTGTCTTCACATATGCAACACCATATGCTCACAAGGGCCACGGTGGGTGCTGGAGTCTATCCCAGCTGTCTTCGGGCAGTAGGCGGGGGACACCCTGAACTGGGTGCCGGCCAATCGCAGGGCACGCATGGACCAACAACCATTCCCACCCACATTCATACCTAGGGTCAATTTAAAGTGTTCCATTAACCTGCCGTGCATAATTTGGGAGGAAGCCAGAGTACCTGGTGAAAACCCACGCTGGCACGGGGAGAACATGCAAACTCCACAAAGGAAGGCCAGAGCTGGAATCGAACCCTGCAACCTATGCAATGTGAGGCGAACATGCCTACCAGTCATCCACTATGCCGCCCTGGCCTGAAGTCATGGGTCGGGAAAAAAGCTGGTAATGCAACTTGCTGCGAGTCATGTCTTACAAGCATCTACCGTAATTTCCGCACTATAGAGCGCACCAGATTATAAGCCGCACCCACTACATTTTTAGAGGAAAACCAATTTTGTACATACACAAGCCGCACCTGTATATAAGCCGCATGTGCCCACATTAAAACATGTCAACATATTTACAAAGAAAGACGGTACACAGAGAGAGTTTTCAAAGTTTTAATAATAATACTAATATAACTTTCTTCCCAAACGGTGCCTGTGACACGGCAGTAAAGCTGTAGCAACATGGTAACAACACGCTAGCAACAGAATAGCAACACAGTATAACAGGCCTGCTAAAAGAACATAGCGGTACTTGTAAAAATCACGGTGAGCCGTCTTCATCTTCCTCCTGTGAACTGAAGCCATCGAAGTCACCGTCCTCAGTGTCGGAATTAAACAGTGTCATAAAGACCGGTCTTATTCTATTCTACTCGAGCGCCCCTGGCGGCCGTTAGAAAAATTACACAAATTGGCCGCATCACTGAATAAGCCGCAGGGTTGAAAGTTTGGGAAAAAAGTAGCGGCTTATAGTCCGGAATTTACGCTACTGTGTTGTGTCTGGCTGTTGGTAATCCACGAGAGTCCGTTCATGCTTGAATTAAAAACAATTCAACTATGTACGAGTTACATTTGGTACTTATTTTGGACTCACTATTCATGGCTATCAACTGTGCTAAAATATTACTTGAAACATAACCGTTAGTTTGAGGTCAAAGGATACGCCAACAATCACGGTTTGGTGGGGGACCTCGGTTTTCAAGTCGTAGTTCACTTCACACCGCGCGATATGCAAAATATAAAACTGCTTACCCGGTGGTCGCTTGACAGCATCTTTCTGTGTGACTACCCCTTGTTCCACCATAGACACTTCAGCACAGCATTCAAGAGAGGTCTGCTTCAAATTAAAGTACAAGCTCGTCTCGACGTATCCCCGTGTCCTTTGTGCCGCTTGTAATTAAAGTATTGTTTTGTTTTTTGTTTTTTACTCGTTTCCACTCTTGCTGGACAAAGTGAACTAACATTCACCATCTGTTTGCAAAAACGTCCAATATGTTTTTGGCCCTCAGTCTGTTCCATCAGGATGTGATGAACAGGCTGCACCTGTTTCGGCCTCCGCTCTACTTTCTGCCAGGGAAGAGATTGTCTCAACCTCACAACTATTTGCCCTTATAACATGTCGAGGACTTCACGTGGCAACAGTGGGTTTCTTTTCCATTTTCTCCCAACCATACAATTCATCAACAATGAACCCACGAGCTCCATTAATGATTGTGCGCTCCCCGATTGCCAAAACACCCTTCGAGTCAATTAAAATGTCCCCGGGAGAGGACCCGCTTCATGTCCGTGAGCATAGGAAAGACATGCTTTCCGTTAATCCTATTTGGTAAACAAAGTGTAAGTATTCTCGTGCGCCGGCCTACGCAGTCACGCCAAAGAGCGCCTCAACTCTTGACAACAAATGACCTCCATCATGTGGCAGGCCTGACTGCGATTAGCAGTGACATCAGAGGAACAAACATCTTTGATTGCATGAACGGAGACAGAACTCTTCAAATTGGATGAAGGAATGTTTCAAGACAAACAAAAGGATGAACTTCCCACTTGAATGAACTGATGAATCTTCATTTTGTGTTGCGTGAGCTTGCATGAGGCAACGTGAGATGTTGGCTGGGAAAACCTCAGCGCCCTCTACTGACTTGACTCCATTTTCTTCATCTGACACATAATGTTTAATTCTACTGCTTTTTAATTTAGATTATCTCTGTTTGCACTCCACAAAAGGATTTCTCAAAGAGAAGCTTGGGCAGTTTGACAAAAAGTGTGTTTTGTGTTCTTCCCATTCGTGCGCCACCCCGCGTCTTCCAAAGGGGTACCGAAAAATGGTATGGTGCGTGGTGGCTGATTTTTTTCAATTCGACGGGTTTTGGCAATGGTAATGTTGCTCGATGGAAATTTGACTTCAAGGCAGCGCAAAACCAACATCAGCTCACGTGATGAGTGAGAAAGCAGATTCCAGAATTGTCCACGTCTCCAGAGCACAGACAAAAGTGCGGCAGATAAGAATATCAGCGATGCGGTCGGCTTTTCTAAGACGGAAAAAAATCACTAAAAATAAATTGTGGGGGTATCGGTTTGCGTCAGCACAAAGATATTCTGGGATCCAGACCGCCTGGCCTTTTTCATCCCCCTGCAAGCGAACCTGCATTCAGCTGTCTTGTCAGCTAAACAAATTAGTGGACGTGATTGATCAAAGTTTATACGTGAGCGGGTATTTGATTTCAAACGGAGAGGGGAGAGCGGGGGCATGCAAATACACATATAAGCGAGAGGAGAGTTGAGCGCGCAGGAAAAGAGAGCGAGCAGCTGGATTGCCATGTAAATAGCTGTGCAGATAGGTAGGCCCGGGCTGCGTGCCAAGGCCTCTACAAAGGCCGCCTAACATCTGTTTAAGGCTGGATCCTTGCACTGGGTTGTAGCGAACATAATAGTCTTGCTCCAAGGGCCTGTTCCCTCATCAGACAGGATCATGATCACGCATACACACTCTCCAAACTAACCCTTAATGTCACACCGCTCGAGGTTAAAGTGAAGAAAAACACACGTGGAGACGCTATTGCTGTTCTCGAAAGAAGTGTCAATCATCCTTTTTGGACGGCCGGATCCAACGACACAAATCGAGAGGTCTTTTGTTTTTCAACCACGCACTACAATGTCACGATTGGAATCACAATTTGATTCATTGGAATTGTCATTCACTATAAATGTAATTGGGACCAGTCAAAACAACAGATAGAAATATCTGTAATTCAGTTTTGCCCAGTCAAAACTAAATTACAGATATCGACAATGTCGTTTCGCTCAGGTCAAATGATGTCACATTCCCCCATTCATGTATCTGGGTTTCCCACAGCAGACATACAATTGAGTGGCGGAGATCCGCCTCTGAATGATGGATGTCTAACTCCAGTTATTCATTACTCCAGTTCAAGATACAGTAGCTGTCATACAGATTAGGACATTTCGTCTCCAGTCACGGATATCGAAAATGTAATTTGACCTTGTGTGCGGATAGCCGTGTATATATTGAATTGTTGTTATGGTTAACACGATTATAAGTGTTCATTAAAATGACATCTTTACACATTCAAAACGTTAATAATTTTGTGCACCAACCACCAGCTCGTGCTTTTCCTAGTCAGGACTCACAAATATATAGATAAATGGGAAATATAAGATTATTGGCAGTGGTGTGTAATGAGGGCGGCCCGGTAGTCCAGTGGTTAGCACGTCGACTTCACAGTGCAGGGGTACCGGGTTCGATTCCAGCTCCGGCCTCCCTGTGTGGAGTTTGCATGTTCTCCCCGGGCTTGGGTGGGTTTTCTCTGGGTGCTCCGGTTTCCTCCCACATTCCAAAGACATGCATGGTAGGCTGATTGAGCACTCTAAATTGTCCCTAGGTATGAGTGTGGGCGTGGATGGTTGTTCGTCTCTGTGTGCCCTGCGATTGGCTGGCAACCGATTCAGGGTGTCCCCCGCCCACTGCCCGGAGACAGCTGGGATAGGCTCCAGCTCCCCCCGCGACCCAAGTGAGGATAAAGCGGTTCGGAAGATGAATGAATGAATGTGTAATGAGAGATGATGACTTACAAGACAACCAATAGTGTAGATTTGCATACAGGGTTGTCAGGCCAAATCTTGGCCCTCTTCCGATGTGCAGCAAATGAGAACGATGCTAACATTAAGGACCACTGTCGTCTCTTTTTTGCTCGTCTCATTTTTGGAAAAATAGTTACAAGAAAGGTCAGAAAAGTCATTAAATAAAGCAAAAATGACGCTAAATTGGCAACACCACTGACATAAGTCATTGCTCCCGCTCGCTATCTCGCTTGTACCAATGGCCACCCATGTGCACATATATAAAAGCACTTTCAAACTTTCAGAGTAAAAAGACAGCAGATTGTACATTTTATTTTTTCATGATCATCATGAGGGCCAGCCAGTGACTACAAACAATGCAAGAGTGTACTGGTCCTTCTGTTCACAGTAAACAAATCATGTTTTTTTTTCCCCCAAAGTAATACATTTAACATATCATCTCACAATATACACTAATAATGACGCCCAAAGATGGACACGAAAAATAAACCTGCACCCATCAATTTCTGTAGGCCTAAAAAGCAGGATTACACCCGACTAATTTCAAGACTTTTCAACATTGCACTGAAAGACTTCCTGTTGTTGCTCTTCTGCAGACAAATTTATACTGTCTCAAACAAACAAGTGAGTCGGTATCCAGTGGTCGAAAGTGGAATTACAATTTTTACTGGCGTGAGGCCAAAATACATTTATTTACTGTACAAAACAAATACTCGCAACTACTCAAACCTTGGGAGAAACCTTTACATTGGGTGGGCAGGCCGTGAAATATTAAACCATTACCTACATTCGCGTGCATCTGTCCGTCTCCCCTTCCCTCACAATCCAGCCACCCACCCGAACCCCTCCACTGCCCTCCACCCCCTCTACCCGCCCCGACGCACACGGCGCCCTTGAACAAGGCCGAGGGACCACCTGCATGAAAGTGGAGACCCTCTCTGTTATGTCTCTGCTTGGGAAAGAAATAACACGGAATCCAGCTCTGCAAATAACTCACAGCAAAGATCATTTTCCACATGCTGGTTGACAAAAGGTAAAATAAGAACAGATGATAGCGGCCCTCCTCTCTGGGAGCGTGTGCCTCTTCCCTGCAACTTGACTTGCGCTGCTTTTGGTGACCGGGACGTGCTGGGCTGTGACCCCCCCCGCCGGGCGCTCTACCGTGCTCGCCGTCGACATCAAGTCCCGCCATCTTTTGGTGCCCTCACGTGGCTGGGGTTAAGAGGGGTTCACAAAAAACTGGTCCCAAATCAGATGTGATCAGACAAGTGACGTACCATAAGCAGCAGGAGGGCATCTTCTTGAACCTGTGGAAGTGTTTCGGGGCCGCATGCATGAAAGCATAGTTTAATCTGTCTATCTACCTATCCATCCTTCACTTCTCTCCACTGCTTATCATGTTCAGGGTCGCGGGAACCCGGAGCTTATTCAGGCTGACTGCGGGTGAAAGGTCAGTCAATCACAGGGCACATATCGGCACACACACAAGCATTCACCCTCAGATTCCCACCGTCATTGACTGGGAACTGAAGCCACGCCTCCTGCACAGAAGTCATGCAAATGAACATCTACACCAGGTTGTCAAACTCATTTTTTGTCGCGGGCCACTTTGGAGTTACGTCTTCCTTCGGAGGGCCATTACGACACTGAAACGAATAAATGTTTATTCATCACATCGTATTATTACTTGTACACAACAAATTAAATTGATGGATTACTAGTTTTGAAATTATTCAACTGTTTGTTTTTTGTTCAATTATGGTCCAACTGAGTGTAAACGGTAAAAAAAAAAAAAAAGAAATTTGCAAAATCTCAACGTTATTTATTACACATGACAATTTGACATGTCGGTCCAGATTTGAGCAAGCATCATGGAAGTTGACACACGTGAACATAAAATGATGTGGCGGGCCGGATCTGACCCCCGGGCCTTGAGTTTGACACCTGCGATCTACACCATCCATGAAATGTTTTTAAAACATTCTACAAGGAACATATGTGCCAGGTCCACCTACAATTGTTCAAAATAAACACATTTAAATGTATTACAACACACTCGATGAAGTACTGTATTTCTGAATGCATGTTCTTACGCTCAGGCACAGTTCTCCAGTGAAATGTTATTGTAATACTAAAATAGAAAAAAAAAACAATATTCAACTGGGCTACATAATTATGCCTAATAAAAGTATGCTATCTTATCACAACAACCACACAGTGTAGTGGATAAAATGCTGCCTCGAGCAATCAATGTTGAAACTATCAAACTGTTGCAGCTCTAAAACTGTGGAACAATTCAAGAAGTTGATTTGAAATTTTACTTGACAAGTTCTATGCGGCCCGACTAGTCTAAACGCGGCATTTTGATAAATATTATGCTTACGGAATAGGAAATAAGCAGCAAAAAGCATCGCTTTTAATCCATTTTCGGGGACAGCCATTTTGCCACTTGCTGTCGACTAAAAATGTTATCACAGCTTCTCAAGGCTCAAGTAATGACCAATCATGGGTCGCTTGTTTTACGAGTTTGGTCATGTGACGTTCGCAAGCTGAGCCGTGATTGGCCGTGTTTAGAACATATTATTGTCAAGAATATTTCTGAATTGACTTTCTCTTTCATTAATTCATTGACAGGGAATGAGTTTCAAATTATTTATTATTTCCATTCATTTACCGGTATTTGGTTTGAGACCTTGTTGAATTTAAAATTGTCCAAATCCTCAGAATTCAACAGTATATATTCAAAGATTCAAAATAACTGATCAAAATAATGACGTTTGCAAACATCTGCTTTTACTCTGAATAAGAACGATCAATATTTTGGCAAATGTTCCGACATGCTTAGGACCAAACTGAAATTATGTCCTGTTTTTTTGTGGGTTTTTTTTAAATAAAAGGATGAAAATTCCAAAATATTTTTGTTGGTTTTACCAATTAATTGACAAAATAATCGACAGATTAATTGAGCATTACAATAATCGTTGTTTGTTTGTGTCTCCTCCACAATTTTTATTGATTTTCTTCTTTTGAAGTGTTTTATTGTAGAAAACACTTATGACTTCAGGATTTGGTGGGCCACTGCCCTAAAGCAAATTTAAAAAATTAAATAAAATACCATCAGACATTACAAAAAAAAATAAAAACAAATCTAAAAACCTATTACATAACCAAGCATTCCTTTTTGTTTTATTTTATTAGTTTAACTAATGAGATGCATGGTGGTATTTACGAAGCACCGAAGCAGCTTTTGGAACAGCAAGCTGTTTCTCTTGACTCTGTGGTCTCCGCTGCACCGCACAAACTTCAAAGAAATACGGTATCACAAGAACATCAAGAATGTGAACAAGCAGCTTTACCAAAATGTCAAAACAGTCCTCCAGCGAGGCTCCGTAATTGAATCCAACATGTATCTATATGTAAAACATATCCGCTTTATTTGGCTAAGCGGACCTTTGCTAACCTCTCCGAAGAGGACACGAATCCAAACAAATAGGTGAGGCACTTGTTAGCCTCCAATGCGGGTTGGCAAGAGCATTTTCAGTTGGGACTCTGTGTGTGCGTGTGTGTGTGTGCTCTAGGGAGAGCGACTTCAAAGCAGCAGACGCACACTTGAGGTCATTATCTTCATTTCTATATCCTCGGCAGGTTCGCGGCATATGGGAACATTTTAAGTTCGTGCATGTGTGTGTGTGTGCGTGTGTGTGTGTCTGAGTGTGTGTGTGTGTCTGAGTGTGTGTGTGTCTGCAGCCATAAATCTACCTTGTCAACTATAAAATACAGCTGACCAGCAACAGATGTAGCTCTAATAACTACCAAAAAAAGAGGGAATCGAAAGGTATCACCTCAGATGTTTTGGTTTGTTTGTTTGTTTGTTTGTTTGTTATTAACACTTAAGTTGATTTGACCTTTGGGGAAAAGTTTCCAAGAAAGGGTGTGTTGCTTTTTTCTTTTTATTTCAGAAAACAAGTTCAGTCAAAGAAAAGGCACTTTTTGGTATTATTAGCTCGTCATTTTTTTGGAGGGGGCAAAGAGGCGGAGGGTGGGGGGGGGGGGGGATTTGTTTATTGCCTCACTGCACAGCACTTACTTTCATATCTTCTGTCAGTCGAAAAAGTCCAACTGAACCGAATCAAATTGCCATATAAACGGATTGGCTGATTTTTTGTTTTTGTTTTTTGTGCCTGGACTTGAGAACAATGAATGCGTTTGAGCGAGCTTCAGTTTCTCCACATCTCCAGTGTAGTGGAAAAATGGAATAATTAAGGTGGAACCTTTCAGTTCAAGAAACAAATTGGTTAACAAAGACATTTTTAGGACATATATTGCTTGGGTTCACAAACTATGCCACTTGTACATTCTCTTACGCAGCGTAAACATCGCTCGCTTTGCGCATCACGCATTTCAGGTACATTGTATTGTTTTTTTTCTCGAAATGAGTCCCCGGCGGAGCTCCCGAGGAAATTAAAAATAGAAGTACATTTGCCACTAAGAACACCTTGACTGTGTGTGGCGTTGACATGATTTGAGTTTTTCCTCCACAAAATAGTAAGATAAGGTTTCTGTTTTACGACGCATTACACATGAGTCTTTCTCAGTCCCTCCTCCTCTCTTCTCTTTCATATCTCTGACCTGACTGAGACAAAACTTCTTTTCAGGCTCCTGTGTAGCGAGCGCCCCGATGTCCGCTCGCACAAAGCCGCACTTGACCTGACTCCTCGCCAACCCCTCGGCCAATTCATCGAGCGGAGGCCCCCGGGCATCCGTCACCCTCGCCAGCTTTCATTGCCTGCATGGTGCTGAAAGCCACTGTCCCCACGCTGACTTCAATGAAGGCCCGACACACCCGCAAGATTTATAGTCACACATAAGTATTCGCTAAGCAGGCCTGCATGCTTTGGAGGGTGCCAAGTCATAGTCTCTCAGCGGGATTTTCAAATGCTTTCCACAGAGGGCCGCGTAGAGAAAAATGGAAGGAAGACGGGGGTCGACTTCACCTTCTTTTGATGAAACCTGGTCAAAACCAGTTGAATTTGCTCTCGATCACATTACGTGTCAAACTGAAATCCTGGGGTCCAGATCCAGCCTTCAACATATATATATATATTTTTTTCATAAATGGCAATAAGAAATCTCCAAACTTGCCAGACTTTGAACACCCCTGAGAGACTGTACTGACAGTCCAACAGTTGCTCGATTTGTAAAAGAGTGAAAAATGCAATAACATCAAACAAATAAATAATCCATCCATTATTTGGGGTTAGGGTTGAAATTATTCCTTTGTCCACAGTGAAGACAGTCGCCAAAAGGCCAACGACGACCTCAGTTAAAACAAGTGCAGGGCATTTATTCATGTTATTTATTTTACTTCTTTTTCTTATGGTTTTTGTAAGATTTGGTGGTGCCTGACTAAAATAAGGGTGACATCACATTCCTTGCACTGAGGACTGGGGGTGAAGAACTCTTCTGCCCCTTCGGTACACGACAGGGAACACAGAAGGTCGACATTTGGAAATTTGATGACGCAAAACTATTAATAAATGAATTCAATGTAAAACACAGTTGTTCTCATTTAGAGGTATTGCTTTGGTGCCATCTTGTGGCGTCTTGGTGCTTAGGAACTATGTTGAAGTAAGCCGAGGAGATTCATTTTGGCAGCCTATCCCAGGCCTGTCCTCTATGAAATTATGGTACCTATTGCCAGTTGTAAACATTTTCGAGGAGGTCTCACTTATTCAAAGGGGACTCTACATTTTATTAAAAAATAAAACAAAACAATAAATTCTCCATCGTGCCCCCTACTGGATCAGACGAGAAACTGCACTACCTGTCAGTAATGCGTCACGCACGAATACTGATAATCGAGCAGAATTTGCACATTTTCACATGTTTTTCTCTACTCATCAAAGTTAGCAACGACCCGATTATCGGAAGTCACTTAAAGATGATCCTGTCATGTGGGATGTGTTAAAAGTGATTTTTTTTTCCCTCCTAGATCCGCTGGGGAAGCTCCGGCAATCGTAAACGTAAACCTGTTGAATAGTTATGATCACCTTCGTGTGTGTTGAGAACACTAAACAAATTAGAGCCCAGACCTAAATCCAATTTAAAATCAGGGGACTGTTGATTTTCTTCCTATGCAGTGTACACTGCGAGTTATTTGAACAGACAACTCGGTTGGATGTCATGCCGCTGCTTGTGTTGATGAGGGGCCGGAGTTGGGGCGGCTTTTCTAAGAGACAGCTTGAGGGTGGTCTAATGTACGTAACATGTCTCTGACTTGAATTGTGCTATTGATGTCTTCATGCAACTCACACCAGCCACCCCACTGTCACTGATATCTCAAGAACAGTGATCTAATTAAAACACTCCCGCTGTTTGTTTTCACTTCACACAAGCAAAGTCTTTGCAAAACAGCTGTGTTTTCATTTATTTTTTCCCCCCTTTTTTTTTAGGTCATGCTTCCACATGTGCTGACTTGTTTCCCCACTGTGTGCAGAAGTAATACAAAGTCCAGACTTATCGTTTATTCCTCATTTCTATTTGCTCTCTCGACATACAATACAAATACAGGTAATTGGGCTTCAATTCAAATGTGAAATTATTGTGGTAGTGAATATATATTAGCATATGTGAGGCACAATCTGATCAAAACAATATGTAAGCCTAAAATGGAAGCCAATGCAAGAGCTGCATTATGTCATATCAGCAAAGAAAGGTGATTATAAAAATGCAAAAACACAAAACGAAACACTATAGTCCTTGAAATGAAAAACAAAATGTTACCATAGAACTGCACGGTTAAACGTAAATGTGTTCTGTCTTTTTCAATCACTGGCCCACGTTTATGTCAATATTTTTGGTATCGGAGCCGAGTCCGGTGCAAAATATTGATTCTGAAAAGAAAGTCAGGCTTTCCCGCAAAATTTGGCTGTGCTCGTTTATGTTTTGCATAATAATTATGTCATAAAAAGAATACAATTAGGAACCAATCCAACAATCCCCCCCCAAAAAAATCTATGACAATTTTCGAGGGTTAACATCTTGAATTCAAAAGGACAGTTTTTCAGCAAGCGGCTTACAAGTGGCACTAGTTAGCACCTAGCTTGCAAGCTAACAAACAGGCTTGCTGGGATTTTCTTGGTTTGGTGGCAGACACGTACACATCATCATCATCTTCTCACCTGGGAATTTAAACAATAACACCGAGCTGTTTTGTATTTTGTGGCAACCTGAGAAGCTGCACTTTCATGGTGTAGGCATAGCTAAGCTAGCTAACTGCCCAATGTATTGGCACAAATGGGCCTCATTATAATAACAAAGTAACTTGCAAGTGCACACTATAACCACTGATGCGAACTAAATCACTAATTTTTAAATAGTGTTGCAGGGACGACCCAAACCGTACATACCTGTCAACCTCGACTAATAGCTGCCCTTATAAATGATTACGATTCCCCTTACAAAGCAACAAAAAAACCTTACAACGGCTTACCGCGCATGCGCACATCATGCTTTATCCATCCTACCGTACGCAGTGATGAAAAAAAATATACGATTGAGGATTACTTTAATCGCTGGTTTGCCGTGACAATAGTAGCGATCGACGACGGCATTGTCGTTGGCTACCAGCAGGTGAGACGATCTGGATTTGAGCCAAAATGGTCTTTGTGAGATTGGTTCACAATTTTTTTTTCCCGTATAAAAGTTGTAATACAAATACATGATTTGAAATGATACAAAAACGTACAAGTTGGCAGGTATGCAGACATCAAAGTGTGCCAGTTTAGCAGAGGCCCAAAAAATTGTGAAAACTGAAAAGGTGTAAAAATGTTGAATGCAGTACAGTATTCCCACAATTAGGAAAGTCTAAAACACTTGACAGAAGTGTAAAAAAGCTTCACGCTGAATAACAGCGAACTACGATCAATCGCCACCGAAATGTATATGGATATATTTACTTATGTCCACTTCACTCTCTGAAAATATCAGAACAACTGCCCCAATATTTTGGTTTTCATGAACGTGAAGCCTTTTCCTCTGCATAAACAGTCATTATAGAGAAAACTTCCCACTGCAATCCTCCCCAAAATGAATGTAGTCATCTCTATTTATGCCCACTGCAAGCTCTTAAATGATTAGAAAATAATGGCCAAGATTGGATTTCATGGACATCCAAAGATGCTCAGAAAACCTGTAACGTTGCTCAACGTAAAAAAAAAAAATGCAATCAATCTTCACCCCAAATCATGTGAAAAACTACACTTACGCCCGCTTCAACCACTGAAATTATTATTAAACACAATTTCCCCAATATTTTGGGTTATACGGATATTAAGTATTTTCATCATTAAGCAACATTGGGATTTTTTGGCAGTGAGCACCTATGGAGAGGAAAATGTGTAATGTCAAAGGATTGGGGTGATTAGTCGGATATTTGCAGCAGGTGAAGTCGGCTTAAGTAGACGCATAAAATTTGGTGAAGATTGATCGCGATTTGGGGCGGCCCGGTAGTCCGGTGGTTAGCACGTCGGCTTCACAGTGCAGAGGTACCGGGTTCGATTCCAGCTCCGGCCTCCCTGTGTGGAGTTTGCATGTTCTCCCCGGGCTTGTGTGGGTTTTCTCCGGGTGCTCCGGTTTCCTCCCACATTCCAAAAACATGCATGGCAGGCTGATTGAGCACTCTAAATTGTCCCTAGGTGTGAATGTGGCGTGAATGGTTGCTCGTTTCCGTGTGCCCTGCGATTGGCTGGCAACCAGTTCAGGGTGTCCCCCGCCTACTGCCCGGAGACAGCTGGGATGGGCTCCAGCACCCCCCGCGACCCTAGTGAGGATCAAGCGGTTCGGAAGATGAATGAATGAATGAATGATCGCGATTTGCTGACATGAAGTGATGTGGAGATTTTTCAGAGTTGAAAGTGGTCATGACTAGAGGTGCACATACATTTTGGTGAAGATAGGTTGTAGTTTTCAGACATGAACTGGCATTTCCTCTGTCGTGAGCGCCTACTATGGGAAGGAAAAGGATTCAGGTCCAATAAATCGAAAATATTGTGGTGATCGTTTGAATATGTTCAGAGATTGAAATGAGCATAAGGAGACACGTGCACAAGAATTCTGGTGGTGATCGTGGTTTTTCGACGTTAAGCGGCATTAAGCTTTTTTTGTAGCCTGTCCCCGATAATTCAGCAGTGAGTAGTTCCCAGTTTCATCACGTTTTAGCACTTGTTTTCAAACATGGATCACAAAACAAATCTCGGAATTCAATTTACCGGTACTGGGCATTTAATGTCATTTAGTAGCTGTGGCGGTTTCACACCACTCACGTTTGATGGTGCACGACACATTAAAGACCCCCCCAACCCTCCCCCAGCCTTTCCCTCCCATTCTCCCCAGTTGTAAGCCCTACAAGTGCTTAAAGCCGCTGCCTTTTTGCAGCACATTGCAGACGTAGTGCAGAGGGGCGAGGAGGCACCTGCTTCCAAAGAGGAGGAGAAGAAGGGGGAGAAGGAGAAGGAGGAGGAGGAGGATCCCACGAGAAGCTCCGGTTGTTGGCACTGACACTTGTGCGTAAACTTGGATTGCGCCGAGAATATGCACAAGTTCTATTCATCATCTGGCGGGGAAATCGGGAGGCGCGAGCCGTCAAAAAGCAGCAGATGGATGGCGTCGTGGTAAATGTTCAAGGATGGTCTTTGAACGCGCCTCTCGTTACTTCGCATCGAGGAGATTTTATGTAGACGACTGCGCTGCAGACAAGTCGGATTAGAAGAGTCCGCGCTCGGAGTGAGGTGCGCGCAACAAGAGGATGCCAGCCAGGCGTGGCCAATGTGAGGAGAATGCGTGGGGAGGATGTATATAATCGAGTCTTTTCCTTCTCATTAGCGCACATATCAAAACGGATGACGAGAGGACTTCATTTAGCCTGCATGGCTCGGACATTTTTACCACTTTAAATGCCTTCGCTTAGTTTAAACCTGACGGCCGTGCACACCATGGCCGAGGTGGGGACTTTGTTCGGAGGGCTCGATTTGGATTTACAAAGTTTCCCCGCGTTTGGGAACGCGCCCCTTCAGCCGGAGTCGCCGCTGGGCTTGAATGAGCGCCTGGGCCAGATCGACGGGGGCCTCCAGCGGGGGTCGCCCACCGACTTCGGCCACCTCAAAGGCATCCTGAGGCGGCGGCAGCTCTACTGCAGGACCGGCTTCCAGCTGGAGATATTCCCTAATGGGACCGTGCACGGGACCAGGCAGGACCACAGCAGGTTTGGTACGTAGAGAGTTCATTCGTGTGAAGTGGATGAAATGGTCATTCGCACAAACACACGCGCGGTTTTACCTGACCTCTGTCTGGTGTTGGGAGGCGATTGGAGACTTGGCTGTGATGGCTCTCTGGTTTGAACACAAATGGAAAAAGCGGGAAGGAGTTTGGGAGCCACTGAGCAAGGCACCAATTTCCTATCCTAGACAGACAGACAGACAGACAGACAGACAGACAGACAGACAGACAGATAGATAGATAGATAGATAGATAGATAGATAGATAGATAGATAGATAGATAGATAGATAGATAGATAGATAGATAGATAGATAGATAGATAGATAGATAGATAGATAGATAGATAGATAGATAGATAGATAGATAGATAGATAGATAGATAGATAGATAGATAGATAGATAGATAGATAGATAGATAGATAGATAGATAGATAGAAACCAAAATCAAAGAGCAAAGGATTGAAAGAACTTTAAATCTAGTGCTCCAAAGAAAATGAGTGCTCTTTCATGTCCACATTGCGCTTTGTGCACTTGTGTGTGTGTGTGTGTGTGTGTGTGTGTGTAAAGGCCAGGGCTATATTGTATGTCAAGTAGAAAATTATGTATAAACAAACGTAAATCAAATTGATATGTAGCCTTCAGCACTTTTTCCTTCAAAGTCACAAAGTGCTCTGCAAGAAATATTACATAATGGAAAGTGGGACATTGTTAACAACTACATAATTGTCAAAAGTCTATGGAAGGAGAATCTCTTGATTTCTCAATCAATCATTTCAAAAGTCGATTGCAGTCTTTTTTTTCATGTTATCTGCGGAGGTTAAAAAAGTAACAAGGTTATTTTTGACAAAGCAAACAGAAAGTATTTATCTCCTCTCCAATGTATGGAACTTTAAATTTTACTTGCAGTAACAAAGGCATTGTGCTTCATTACATCCCACCACTGTTTAAATGGAAATGACGTTACATTCTGGAAGCATTCAAGTTATGAATGATCTCAATGTATTCCATAAATGACCTACAATATACCAACATGCAAGTGTAGACTACATATTGCATGTAGGTGAGGCAACAATTAAGTAAATCTCCAACGGTGTCACTCCTGAGCTCTTTACATCCCCAGTGGATACCCGGCCGTGCGTCACAGTCACCTGGCCTGCAGGGAAAAGCACGGCCCCCTTCAGGACCCCTTTGGGCGCCGGGCGCAGGTGTCTCTCCTCTCCTCTCCTTTGGCCACTAATAAGTGCTGTAAGGGTGCGGACGTGTTGCATGCAGGCATGCAGGTGCAGGCTGAAGCTGAATTACTGGTAGAGTTCCAGTGGAGGCTTCCAAAAAAACAGGACGGTGCGCATAGAAAGGATGGGTGGTCCTCCTGTTTGTCTCTGGCTCGACTTAAGGTTCAGATGCGAAGCCTTTTGTCAGACATGGCTCTGATTAAAAAGGCACACTGTCAGTGTTTGGCACCCCGGGAGCTCGGGGGAAGATGGGGCCCAGGTGGCCGAACACTGGCCTCTGCCAGCTGGATCCTCTCTGACTGCTAACCTCTGCATCCCAGCATCCAAGGCTTTTAATTTGACTGCTTGTTTCAGACCCTTTGAAGTTCATGTGTACGCTTGCACTGGAACTTCCTGTGAGTCAGCATCGGAGGCGCACGAGGCTCAGCTTCCTCATAAAAGTCACTGCTAGTTAGGTGAGGAGAAGGTTGGGGCACCAACCGCTCGCCAAACATTTCTCGTGTCACTTTTCGAGCACATGAAATGCCTCAAATATAACTTGTGGGTCGCTTTATACATTGCAGAGCCCAATCTTATATGAGTAATATTTACAAGACAGTGGCGGCGTCTCTGCAACTGAATTGCACATACCTGTCATGACAAACGCCATACATTACAAAACTCACGCCCTGTGGACATCTCAAATGTTCTTTGAGAACTGGCAAATGTGAATTACAGATATTTGCAACAAATATCCAGTTTAGCTTTAAACATTACATGGGATGATCATACAGGAGGGGAACAATTAGTTCAGTGTTAATAGGAGTTCAAATTAAAGTGATGCACCAATAGAAACTTCCATTTCGAGACAGTCAACCAATAAACAGACAGTTATGGAAAGCCCTTTGAGCTCTTACCGTATTCCATATCCACGATATTCAGCAAAAGATCCATTTAGCCTACTAGTAGACATGACCATGACCTCACTAGTAAGACAATTCAGTGCAGTTGTAAAAAGGATGCAACTTAATAAGTTGTCTTCGCTTTCAGCGCTTTACCATTCGTACCGATCGCACGCTTTTGGCAGTTAAAACTCAGTTTTGTCTCACGAATAAAAGGCCACGTGAAGCCCTCAGAGTAGTTTGGATGCTTTTCTGGGTAGTCTGTTGCTGCTGCCACTCTGAAATCGCTCCGCCAAATGCCAACCCCTCTTGTTGGATGCACAGTGGTGCCGCTTAACAGTGGTGTTTTTCATCCATCCAATTTTTTGATTCGCGTTATCTTCACCCGGGTCGTGGGGTGTGCTGGAGCCTATCCCAGCTGTCTTCGGGCAGTAGACGGGGGACACCCTGAACCGGTTGCTAGCCAATCGCAGGGCACGCACGGATGAAGAACCATCCACGCTCACACTCACACCTTGGGACAATTTAGAGTGATCAATCAGCCTGCCATGCATGTTTTCGGAATGTGGGAGGAAACGCAGCACCCGGAGAAAACCCACACAAGCCCGGGGAGAACATGCAAACTCCACACAGGAAGGCAGGAACCGGAATCAAACCCTGCACCTCTGCACTGCGAGGCAGACGTTTGTTAGTTTGCCTGTTTTCCTTGTGCCTGCGTTAGTTTTCTTTGGGTACTCCAGATTCCTCCCACATTCCATAAAAATGGACTCTACTCAACTGTATTTATAGACCACTTTAAAACAACCGCTGTAGGTTAATTGACCACTCTACATTCTCCCTAGTTGTGACTGTGAGAGCGAACGGTTGTTCGTCTCTGTGTGCCTTGCGATTGGCTGGCGACCAATTTAGGGTGTAACCCACTTAATTAAAATTCCGTCTCTGTTGAGGGCCTGAAATCAGAGGCGTTGGACAATTTTAAGTCACTGTTGCGGAACGATAAGCCAGTTCTCAAAAGTAATTATCGATTCATCTGGTAATCAATTCGTTGTCGATGAATCGATTAGTCGCTGAACCTTTCATATACACATATGTAACGTCATGTAATATAATGTCACAGTATGTTTTGTAAGGATGTAATTTCTCCACTTGCTCCTAAGAACTGAAGTGCCCCATGATACAAAGCAGCTTAAAAAAAAAAAAAAAAAAAAAAAAAGAGTGAGAGAGAGAACGAAACCAGTCCATTCCACGAGTGGATGGCCCAGTAGGGCAGGAAAAGGAAATGAAACACAAACATGTTCCTGCCTTTATAAGTGTATCACAGCTATCCAAGGTGAGACCAGTAGAAAAAGAATAACTTCATCGTCCAAGTGCACAGGCTTCTCTTTCTGGGCGTCTACAGTAGAGTGCTTCCTGACCAGCTTGCATGTTTGATCCCAAGGTATCCTGGAGTTCATCAGTCTGGCAGTCGGTCTGGTCAGCATCAGGGGCGTGGACGCCGGACTGTACCTCGGCATGAATGAGAAAGGAGAGCTCTATGGGTCGGTGAGTCAAACCCCCCCCCCCCATTTCTTTGCATTCCTTGCCTGAAGACTCAAAATAACGCACAATGCTTTGCAACAATATCAGTCAAGGACGAGTCTTTATGTCATATTTTATCGATCAAGGGGAAGTTTGCAGTGTCAAAAGTTTTGGTTTGAACGTAACCTTACTTTATTTATGAGTTCGGTCCCTTCTCTGCTTCTGTCTGATCGTCTTGTGCCCGGTTCTTGGCGATTAGGAGATTAGGCGGTTTTATTTTGGGGGATATTCTGCCAATCGTTTCAGATGAACTCCCGAAGCTCAAGATTAGAGGTCAAAAGTGCACGCTGTGATCTTTTCTTCTCTGAATGTCCTTACAAGAGTGTTTGCTGGCAAATACATATGTAATCATCTGGGTTTCAGACAATTGTCAAGGCTCGTGGGCTGATAGGAAATTGATGTGAGACAAAACAATGATGTCTCACACGCTCCTCTCCGATCCTCTTGATGCCTCACATCTATGAATGAACCCTCGACAGCAGGTCACAAGGCAGCCTAAAGCTCAGACAATCTTTAGCTTGACACATTTGAGATGAATTCAAACTACTCATTCAAGCTCACAGCAATACAGAAATGTTGATCAAGTATTTCCAAAGTGATTCCAGACCTTCAGAGGTGTATTGTTGGTGAACTTGATGACCTTCAGCGTGAAACATGGAAGCAGCCACTTTGCTTAGTTCTCAAGAATCTCCCGCTCTCTGTCATGCATGCAGAATGTTTTTTATCTCAAGAGAGAGGAAAGAGATGAAGACAAAAAGGGGGCCTGGGGCGGGGGGTCGGAGTATGTGAGGGTTATGTGTATCAGGTGTCCCAAGGCATTACCTGAGGGGCCTCTCGGGGCCCAGCTCACCCCACCCCCACCCCCAAACTCCAGCCGGCGTTCCAAACAGAGGCCACCTTTCTACCTTTAAACACGCCCATTGTGTTGAGACGGCAGATATTGTTACTGCGTGCTATCAGAGTCTGCTATCCCGAGGCTTTGACCCTCAGGGGTTGAGGGGAGGGTGATGGTGGATGGTGGGGAGCAGTGATTGGGGAAGGTCGGGGAGCCCAGCTGTACTCCCGACCAACGACACCCAAGTCTAAATAGTGGACATCCCTCTCATAGACGCCATACCACAGCTAAGCAAATGTGAGTAGTCATTGTAATTAACCATCTATCCATTTTCACCGCCGCTTATCCTGAAGAGGGTCGTGGGGAGTTGCTGGCTGCGGGGAGCCTATTCCAGCTGACTTCGGGCGGAAGGTGGACTACACCAGTCTGTTGTCGGGCACATATAGAGACAAACAACCAGTCATGCACACCGTCCCTGAGTGGGAAGCGATCTCACGCTGGCCGCACCCAAGTCCGGCGAGTGTACCACTACACCATCAGCGACTTCATTGTAATTAAAACAGTTTGTAACAGTTTACAGCTGAGCTGATTTCACTCCTATTACTAACCAAAACAGCAGCACCTGTCACAATCTGTTAGTCAAGCACTGTCTGCCATCACAGCCTGTCCATCGCAGTCGGTTACAAATTGAGGCTTTGTAGAGGAATCTCTGATTCTCAGATTGTAAAACATTCATCCATGGCAGACACTAGAACACTATCCTGTGAATCCCCTGCGCCTTCGACCACAAAGTCAGCCACAGCACCTTTGCTCGTTTCTCTGGCTGGTCGCCCAGCCTTCTGCTTTAACGTCTGCCTGGGATTCTGTGAGTTCTCGTTCTGCTCTCTATGTTTTGGAGGAAGACCACAATTAGGCGTGAGCATCAATGACCTGCTAACTGTGGATTACGGAGCATTACATGACTTTGACCCGAAGACAAATTGCCCATCTACCCTAAGTCTCACACTCTTGATAGTTACGTTATCTGCTTCCTATCATGGCTTTGAAGTGAATTTTCACAGTTGACTTCAAAGTCATAAATTCATTTCCAACTACCAGTATTGCTGTGGTTTGGTGAGCCGCGCTTGGGACTGACACCAGCCTCGTGTCATCACCTACAGGCGCCTAAACAGCTTCTGAGATTAATTAAAGTCTGGAGCCTTTTTGCAATATTTGCACAGTATGGAAGATTATCTTACGTTCAGCGGAGACAACTTCTTTAACAACTAAGAGCATTCCCGTAGACTTTCATGTGGTCGTTCCACAACGTTACGTGCGAGCCGGTTTATGCCTGAGCAACTGCACCGCTTAGTCGTTCTGCTCGGTCTGCCTCAGTTCTTGGAGGGTTCCTGTATTTCTCCATCATCTGTTCATTGTCTATACCACGTAATCTGTTCAGGGTTACAGGGAACTGGAGCCTAATCAAGCTGACTTTAGGCGAAAGGCGTGGTGCACTGTGCATTGTTCACCAGTCAGTTGCAGCGCCCATATAGACAAACAACCGGTAACACCCACGTTCACACCTGCTGACAATTTAGAGACTTCAATGAACCTAAAGGCGCGTTCCCACGTTGCAATTTGTGGCATAAGTTTTGTGGCATGCAACACATTGCAACGTGTGAACCCCGAAGTTGGACAGACTTTTGTGGCATTCAATGTGTTGGATGCGTGTTGCATGAAATAGGACTTGCTCTATTTTCTTGCAACGTGTTGCATGAACCCGACCAATCAGAACGCGTTGCGCTATCACGTGACAAAAAACATCGCGCCGTTATGTAAAAACGGCACGCGGAATTATAATGGCGTCGACACAGAAATCCTAAAAAATCGAGCTCTCCCGGGGCGACACCGAAAGGTTCATTAATTATTACCATTCGCATGATTGCTTGTGGAATGTCGGGAGCCAGTTCTACTCAAGGAGGGAACACCGACAAGCTGCCTACACTAGCATATCGGAGTTGATGGGCGACTGCATTAACAGCAACGTTAAACGCGCATTCGGAAAAATATTCTCGCGAGATTTGAAATTGTTTGCAACTGTTGCAACGTGGGAACACATTCGGTTTGCAACATCATATTTGCAATTTGTTTTATGCAACACGTTGCATAACACAAATTGCAACGTGGGAACGCGCCTTAACACGGAGGTTTGGGCAATGTGGGCGGGACCAGGAGTATTTTCTCCATAGTAGCCCTTTTTAATTGCTTTTAAACTTCACTTCACTTACTTTACACATTGTAGAATCATATTAAGCATCCATGTGACATATTATGTCACATGGATGCTTAATATGATTTTTTTAAAATAGGTGTCTACTGATCAAGGTATCAGTGATGATAAGCACTGGGATGCGCATCGAGTTTAGCAAAAATGTTGAGTCGTTATTTAAATGATGCTTCATTCTCATTCTGCCCTAACAGGAAAAATAATTATACTATCATTTTACTTACAACATAAGCTGGACCGTTTTCAAATGGAGGGAGTAAAAGTAAAAAGTCCAAAAAATGAAACACTAAAGTAGGGCAACGAGATACAGTGAAACCATGCTATTTGTGGGAAATAGGGCCGGACCACGGCCACAGATCATTTAAAATGATCTGCAATCGATGCCGACCCTAAAACATGTTTGTAGTAATATCAGCGTATTGTTTGGGCTTGTACTTTTACTTTTGAGGTGCAGTCAAGGACCACCGACAAAAGAGGTCATTTCAAATGCAGACGAAACAAACCTAACAACAACAACAACACAGACAATTCCACAAGATAGCACCAAAGAAGACATTTTATTGTTTTGGCATCAGCGCATAGATATCGCTAACAGAGAAGCGTTTCTTTCAGTCAAAAACAGAGGATAGGTTCCCTTCCCCAAAATGGTCATGCAAATTAGCAAATGCCGAACCACAAATAAATATGTGTTGGACGATGATACAAGATTCAATGAAGGATGTTTTTTTGTGTGTGTGCTGTGCGGCATTTGCCCACACCACTGGTGCACCATTTTGCGCCTGAGTAAGGAGACTGGGGTCAAAAGTTAAAGGGGCTCTCCCGTCCCAACGAGTAACCAGACCTTGACGAGCTTGTGATGCGCCGAAGTAAGTGTCTAATAGGACGGTCCGGTCATGTGTCTTCAGCGTTGTGTGTACACAAAACAGTTCTGCTCAGCCTGACAGATCATTAGCTAAATCCCAGCTTCTTCGCAATCGCTTCGATGAGGGCTCCCTTTTTGGGGAGTGGGTGGGGTGGGGGATTCTCCTCTGCTGGCTGCTCACAGAGCAGAACAAGAAGCAGGCGTTGCATGACTGACTGGTCTTTGGCGGCCGAGGAGCTCGAACCCTTGTGTCTTCCTATTGCTCTCACAGGCTCAGCCAGCCAGCTCGCTCTCACCCGCTGAACCGGCAGCCATCGCTCACGCTGCGCTGTCAGGACAGCTTTTAGAGACGCTCGCTGTGTGTGTGCTTGTGTGTGTACGCCTGTTAAGCGTTCATGCTGCATTACGGGGAGGGAAATGATCCCCCCCAGCACGACGAGAGGTCAGCAGGTCTGCAGAGCGAGTGAGGAATGTAAAGTGAAAAGTCATCCCTAATGACTCGCCCTTGTCATAATGAGCACCTGCTTCAATGAGTTTCTGCGGGTTCACTTTGGTGACACGCACGCTATATTGCGGGAGGCCATGGGGAACTGCCTCATCGCATATGTGCTTAAACATTCTTTCAAGCTTCATTTTAAACCGGCATGGCCCATTAAGTAAGTTAAGTTGGGTGTACAGATCATGAGCAGCCATTGAGAGGACTTTGCGGAATCTGTGAATCTTTAGCCAACCTCTAATACCACTATCACTACATACTGGATGCCCATATACGACACAACAATTCAATAAAACACCACACAACGGAATCATGTACATCATCTGGTACAATTCCTAATCACTAGAGGAAACCCCACCTACGTTTCAGACCACCCCCGCGAAAAGTGAAATCCATGATATAGAAATACCCTATTTTCACGACCATTCGGCGCACCGTGTTGTTGGGCACGCCCACCCTTCACTCATTGGCAGATTTCCGCATGCCTGACGTCACTTACGCCCGCCTTTTCTCTATATAAACAGCGTGTCGGCCAGAAGCGCGCTCAGTCAGGCTTTGGAACTCGGCTCATACGCGAGACTTTTAATGGCGCCTTATGGTCGTGAAAATACGGTACCCTGTTTGAGGACTCCGTATTACATCCTTAAACGTGCTGTTGTTGCATTAACGGCTCTTATTTTTGAAGGTCTTCACACACATTTTTGAATAATACAAAGAAAAACATAAAATATTGTACAGGTACCTGTATTTTCCACACTATAAGGCGCATCTAAAAGCATTCAATTTTCTCAAAAGCTGACAGTGCGTCTTATATTTGGATCAATATTCTGATTTCTTGGACGTAGTAATTTAATTGTTCACTAAAGCACTTTGTTACAGCTGCGGCGGTTGTGAAAGCATGACGTCAATAAAGCTGTATTGCATTGTGTTCTCTTTAGCGTAGCTTCATCTAGTGGATGCATAAAGTAAACACAGCCACTATTTTAGCTTCTATTCTATGCGCCTTGTAATGCAATGTGAGCTGAAAACAGTTTTAAAATAGGCCACTCATTGAAGGTGCGCCTTATACTTCGAAGCGCCTTACAGTTTGGAAAATATGGTAAAAGGGAGCAATCACAATAGATGAGACAAACACATTGTACAGCCTTACAGTGTACCGATGTGTGTTTACAAAAAACATTCTGTTTTTTTAACAACATTAACAAAGGTGTCATCACCTAATGTAAATCAATAATTACGCCCAAAGATCAAAATTCTAATATGAATCGACAACCGTCCCTTTCTGTACACATAAAAAGCAGGATTACACAGGATTCAACGTTGAAAATTGTTCAGCACAAACTTGGCTGAGCTTGAAAAACTGTTGGCCTTACTTCCTACTTTTAGTCTGCCTTCAAATTTACACAGTGTATAACAATAGCATTTTGTCATCTTAGGGCCAACAGTGAAATTACAACATAATTCAATGCAGGGAGAATAAAATAAGAGATGTGACGGTGCAAGAAATATGCAAAAAGGCAGAACTGAGAACCCGGAAACGGCGATGGAAGGCGTGGGGGTGATGAGCGTTACTTTAATTGTTCAACACCATGACAAAAAAAAATCAGAAAATTCACCGATACACAACATATTAAACAGAGATACCGATTTTAAAACTACTGACATAGGATGAATAGTCAAATTTAGCTTCCTTCCAAAAAATAAATCAGAGGACATTATTGATGGCCAGTTGGCTAACAATTTGAAATGTGATGGTTTGGAGAAATGTCTTAAACTATAGTCACCGTGAACCGTCCAATTGTGAATACAGTTCAAGTTACATGGACCAGCACGACTGATTCCAAAGGGTCCAGGCAGATTCAACTGATATGGCAACACATGACGGGGGAAATCTGACTAGACTAAAAATCTACCATCCACACACACATATGGAAACCGCTACAGTCAAGAGAAACAATGCGTCTTTTTGTCTTTCACTCAAAGTCAGCTGGGAGAAGCTATGGCCGCTACACCTCACTATTGAAATCACTTATGATGACAAACCGAGCCCATATGGAGAGCAAAAATATCCTCTAACTCCTCATTTGGTTGAGGGGTTGCAACTGTCTGAAATGTGAATTCTTAACACCGACAGCTTTGAAGTGGAAGAGCAAAGATCATGAGCATTTGTCTCAGTCACTTGTGTACTGTGAGTTGCAACTTCAAAACGTCAATGAAAATGGATAAAAACTGTTTCTTTTGGTGATGTGCCCGATATTACTTCCGCCCGCCCATCCATGTTCTGCACCGCTTATCTTCTTTTCGGGCCGCGGCTGAGATTGAGTCCATCCCAGATGATTTGGGGAGTAAAGCGGGGTGTACGATGGACTGTTTGCAACCAAATAAATCATAAACCCAGTCAGACACAGACAAAAACAGTCCAAAATCAGTGTTCCAGTTCAGCAGCTGCGTTATTGAGTGGCTGCAGTTGAAGGCCGATGTCATAAATCCATGCAAAGCCTCTCCCATTGAATGTTGAAATTCAGTCGCAAGATGTTGCTTTATTTTTTTTTTTTTTTTTGAAGGAGGCAATGCGACTGTGATTCCTTGCAAAATAGCCCTGTAATCCCAGACAGTTGCAACCGATTGCAAACTTAAGATATGTTCGTATAGCCCAAATTTGTAAAGGTTCTGAAATGATGGACTATATCTGCAGGAAAGTGGACTGAAAAGTGATTGTATGATGTGGGAAATGATGTCAGGGCATTGCCCAAAAAAAAATCATCCAGTCTTTGAGCTGCTAGGTTAAAACTAGAGCTGTCAAACGATTAAAATTTTTAATCTAATTAAAAACTCAACTGTAATAATTAACTCAAATTAACTAAAAATTAATCATGATTGCTCACTCATTTTTTATCATTTCTGAATTTCTTTTTGTATTTTTTTGTCCTATTTTCCCCCATTTTAATGCTCTCATCAACATGGAATCATGAATCAGTTTTCTATGTGCAAAATGCAAATATTTACTGAAATACCAATTTTGATTTTCAATTTTACATGAACATTTTTCACTTGGAGCAGTTATTCACACATTATCTCTCACACAATATTACTGTCCATCAACAACAGTGAAAAAAATATTTTGTACTCATATATATAATATATATAATAGTACTCAGCCTATAATTTTTCACGGCCCTCTGAATAGGGATTGTCGGTCAGCATATTTTGTCACACAACAGCTGCTTGAACAGCTCTTTTTAGAGAATCAAAACAGCGCAATATAACATTATAAAGTGAACATCTAAGGTAAACTAGTACTCAGCCTATAATGGATTTAAGCCATGGTTGCATACTTCGTTTTTCTCAAATTTGCTTTGAACACAGCAGTCAGGCTATGCTGATTCTGTTGGTCCTTCTTGCTCGGAAGTCTCTCTACGGTTTTGTGTCGACATCATTTCGGATTCTTGTAATGGAGGCTCTCGCTGGCAATCAGTAATGGTTGTTCAGTTAGGGATTGTCGGTCAGCATGGAAGGATCTCTCGTTCTGTAGTTTTTGGATCATTTATTGGAGCACTTTGCAGCAGAAGTAGGAGTAGTAGTAGTTGTAACAGAAGTATCAGAAGCAGGTAATAACCTAAACTACACATATATGCAGTAAAAAATTTATATATCTATCTTTCTGCATCGCAATGTAAATATGTATATAATTGACATTAATGAATACCTTTATTTAACAATACGTTTAATAAATAATGTAATCAACCCTGATTTCACTATGTATCATTATCGTCATCATTATTCATTGTTTTAAACGTAAGAAACCATTCAACACAAACATAAAGTCGAATCGAACAAAAGAACTACAAGTCCCAATACTCAATCCCGGAAGTGGAGCGCCGGCATGAACATATCAAGTCGAATCGAACAAAAGAACTACAAGTCCCAAAGGTCCAACCCGGAAGTGGAGCGCCGGCTGCAATGCAATTTACTTCTTTAAACATCAGATTGCAGACGGACAAACATGACAACTATGCACAAATGAGCTAAATAAAGACACCCCTGTTCTAGCAACATTTTAGCCCACGCTGTTTAAATTGCCGATTGCTTCAGCAACTTTGTTCTTTGTCGTGTCATCCATTTTCTTCGCTTTGAAATGATCCATAGCCGTCTGTCTGAGACGAGGGGGGCGGACAACTCACGTCAGCGGTGTGCTTGGCCATTAATTAAGTGGTATTTCAGACTCGACGTGCTATGATGATAGCTCAGTTTACGACTGCAAAACATCCAGGTCATTTTGGTCTTGTCAGTGGAACAATCTGGCAACTTTTTAAAAGTAAACTTTCCATTCATGAGCTATTTAAGTATCCGTTTTCGGTGTCTCGCGCTGCCGTGGCTGGCAAAACAAACGTGCGTGGACTTGTGCAGCGCGCTTGATGTTTTGTTTCTGGTTTATTTATAGAGCAACGTCACATCCGCTGTGACGTCTGCCGCGTTAATCTCGCGAGAAAATTTTTGATCCCGATAAAATTCATTTAAATTAATGTCGATAAAAATGCGCTAAACTGACAGCTCTAGTTAAAACTAATGCAACATTGGGTGAAATGACAAACCCAGCATTTGGTCCAAAAGGGACCCAGTCAATGCTGTTTTTTTAATACCAAGCAAGATGTTGATCCAACAGGGGAGGAAAAACTATCCATGCTGATGAGACAGTTGTACCCTGACTTCCAAATAAGCCAATGTGAGTCTTTCGGAGTGAAGGCGCCACTCGATGATTTTTTTTTTTTTGTCCTGAGTTGCAAGGAAAAATAAAATTTACAAGCACAAGATGGTGGCAGTGAACTTCATAAGAAGCAACCGTTTGGCAGATAGTGAGCAATTCTTTATGCTAACACGTAATGGAAAATACAACAATTACGTGAAGCAACTGATATCCAAACACAAATGTTCACAGACAAATTATTTTTCTTCTAACGTAAAACAACTAATCTGACTGCAGCTAATTTGTGATTGTCTTCTTCTTGAATGCATAATATATTATGCATATATGGCACTGCCAAGGTGCATTGACCAGCCAGGAGGAACTGCATAATGATTGAACAAAATCATGACACACAAACTGTTCAATTGTTCACGCTCTATTTCATTATTTTGTCACTGTATGTTTAAATGACAATACAATGAAGCTCTATTTTATTTTACTTACTAAGCTTCCGATTAGGTAATTTGAGTTTATAAATTCCTATAAATACTTTATATACTTGAATATATATATACATATATATATATATATATATATATATATATATATATATATATATATATATATATATATATATATATATATATATATATATATATATATATATATATATATATATATATATATATATATATATATATATATATATATATATATATATATATATATATACAGTATATATAAATTCAGTGCTAAAGAAGTCTGCATTGCTTACTTACCATTGCTTCATGACACTTCAAAAATTGGAAATGAGAAAGCCACAGATTTGCTATCATCTGATTCACGATTTATGTTTACGCCACACTTGTTTGGTAGAATTTTATCAAGTTGTCGCCGTAAACGCTTAAAAGAGAGCAAGACAAAGTGTTTTAGGAAGTTAACAACTCAAAGTGAAGTACATAAATTAACTGTCTGTCATGAATTCATGGTTCGTTTGCATTTTAAAGTAAGCCTAACCTCTAGCACCAAAGGTTTTATGCATATATTTGTGATCTTTTTTTATTTGTAATACAGGATACTTAATTGTTTGTTTTGTTAAAAGTACATGGAAAGATTACTTTTAAAAAATTGCATACTATACTAACACTTTAGGCGTGTTTTTTCAATCAAAAAGTCCGTTTTGATATCACTATTTCAAAAAGGGTGCGGCCCGGTAGTCCAGTGGTTAGCACGTCGGCTTCACAGTGCAGAGGTACCGGGTTCGATTCCAGCTCCGGCCTCCCTGTGTGGAGTTTGCATGTTCTCCCTGGGCTTGCGTGGGTTTTCTCTGGGTACTCCGGTTTCCTCCCACATTCCAAGAGACTGATTGAGCACTCTAAATTGTCCCTAGGTGTGAGTGCGGGCGTGGATGGTTGTTCGTCTCTGTGTGCCCTGCGATTGGCTGGCAACCGATTCAGGGTGTCCCCTGCCCACTGCCCGGAGACAGCTGGGATAAGCTCCAGCACCCCCCGCAACCCTAGTGAGGATCAAGCGGTTGGGAAGATGAATGAATGAATGAATATTTCAAAAGGTTGTAGCTGGAAAATGGTTTGAGATAAATGCACACTGTCAAAGTTGCTTGGTCCAATTTTGATACTCTGGCGCCTGAAGGGTTGAATCGCATCTGCAATATTGAGGGGAAAGAACGATCATCATGACATGATTGTTTTCAAAATCCCTACCAACTACTGGTCTGTCTTGTAAATGACAACATTTCCAGTCAAGTCCACGTGCACATGGGAATAAGGAAAGACTCTCTCATGTAGACGGACCCTAATGTGTCATTTTTTCCCCCCTCTCCTCGCAGAGGAAGCTGACGGCGGAGTGCGTGTTCAGGGAGCAGTTTGAGGAGAACTGGTACAACACGTACGCGTCCACACTCTACAAGCACAACGACACGGCGCGCTTCTACTACGTGGCCTTGAACAAAGACGGCTCGCCCAGGGAGGGCAGCAGGACTAAAAAGCACCAGAAACTCACACACTTCTTACCGCGACCCGTGGAGATCGAGAAAATCCCTCAGGCCTACCGGGACCTCTTCCAGTACAGGTGACCGCAGCTTGGACGTGCGGTCCCGCTTCCAAGACGACGTGGCCACAGGGGGTTGTTTGCTACAAAACTGTTTACCCTGCGCTGAGGTCACCGCCTCGGCTCGCTACCAAGAGCACTGATATAAACATCTTTGCGTGTTCCCTGATGTCGCTTCATTGCATCTGCGGCCGACCGAACCGGCAAGAGAGGACGTTCCGGTCGGGCGCTATAACCACTTTTCCTAGAGATCAATTAGCACTACGCTGGCGCGGAACCAACAGACGGTGTGGCCTTTTGAGGGGCGCCCCACGCGATGGGAAAGGAAGCGCTCGAGCTCGCGGAAGAGGAGGCACTTTCCCACATGGACCGAGAGGAAGGAAGGACAGGAAAAAGGCTCAAGTGTACAGTGCACACATTGCGCAACATTCCTGTGACGCGTTCCAAACGGTCACGGACTGAAGCGAGAAGAGAATGTCCCGCGCTGGACAGAGAACACGACAAATGTGGTCTTCATCCAAGAGCACTTACTGAACCGCCGGGACGGAGGATAGCATGGACGGCCCTTTTGAGCGTTTATTCCATAGTAGCACCAGTAGCATGCAGTTGGCAAGTAGTGCAGTTTTGCCTTGCTAGTCACATGTCGTACTAGCTGTCCTTTTAGCCAACGGGCACGTGAACCTCAAACCGGATACCAAGGATGTCATATAAATGCTCCAAAATGTTTTTCCTCACTAGTAAGACAATTCGGCTCACTGGTAAAGTGACTGCGTCATACGAGTCATGTTTTTTTTCCACCATTGCCTTCCAGTAAAGGAATGACGACTGATGTATTCGTAGCGCGACTGCAAGTGAAGCAACTCGTACAAACTGGTAGAATGTCCTCACGTCAGTAGTGGTACAAGTAACGCGCATATTGTCATTGAGTGCAAACTTTTGCCTCACTAATACGTAGATGTCGAAACGAGTCCACCCAAGTTGTCCTACTCCTGAGTGACGAATCAAATTCATGCTGAACCAGTTTTCCCTCAAGTAATATTGTTACAATCCAGTTTAAGGGCCACATACTAGTACGCCCTTTGTTCTCATTAAGTGGATCGACCGTCTTACCAGTGCACGGTTTTTGTTTTTCCAACCACTCCCTTCCACTGTTGGATGACATTTGTGCGCTCTAAGAGGACAACTTTGGCAGACTATTAGGACATACGACTAGTGGGCATTTTGGTATCATTAGTAGGTGTCTACTCAGTCATTCGATTCGAGTGCTGAATCAATTTACTCGTGAGAACAAGGAGCAGACTAGTACATGAACCCTCACTCGCTGCCTTCCATTATAGGAAGGATGAGTTTGACATCCTAGAAGGGCAACACCATGATACTATATTGAGGCAAAACTGTGCACTAGTTGACATTTGTGCACAGTATCACTAGTGACACGGTACATGTTAACTAGTGGAATTTTACAATGTCACTTTGGTACTAGTAGCGCACAGCTGTCAAGTGCACATTTTTGCCTCACCGGTCACATGGAGTTGTCCTACTAGTGCGCAATTGATCAAATCAATACCCAAACAGATTTCCTGTAGTGTAGCTGTATTTATTCAATATCCTTACAATCCATCTTAAGTGCCACGTAGAACGTTTTTTTCCCACCACCGGGTGACACTTTCTGCACTCTACGAAGACAACTTTGATATACTAAAGGGGACTTAGTGAAGCAAAATGTCGGTGCTACGAAAAGGGTCCAGGAGACTAATATGCCTGCTTGTTGGGTCGAGTAGTGTTACTATTAGTTTATCATTTAGATTTATCTGCTGACCAGTAGGCCAGCAGACATTGGAAAGAAAAACAAAAAGTCATTCTACGAGTGTGTTGAATTGTCTTACTAGCACATTGAGATGGATCTCAAGGATATTGGAATAAAAGCTAAAAGGGCTTTCCATAAGCTTTGAATAATCGGTGTGATCAATGCGAAACAGAAGAACCAGCGATTGACGTGTGATGTTCGGTGTGTCTGGAACACTATTCAAAAGGCAAGCAGCCGAGGGGTACGTATGGGCGATCCTATTTATGAGATGTAAAATATATTTATTTTCGACATATAAAGTATAAATATAAATCTATATATTTATTTATTGTAAAGACTCTATTTTGTAATGAACTTGAAATTATCGCGACCGTAGATTCTACTGAAATTACACCAATAAAGCATTTTTAGAAAATAATAATAAATGATACAGATTTGCAGTTAATATGACAATAAAATTGTCCTGCTATGTGACATATGCTCGTGAGACTGTTTGTGTCTGGATCCAAATTTGATGTACCAATTAAAAACATGTAGATTGTACTTGAGCTTGTCACTGTGTCTCAGTCATCATGAAAATGCTGCAGATTAATGCAGCACTAAGGCCTCTGTTTTTGTAATCAGCATAAATCCTGCGCAGTGTGTGGCGTATCACTGCACGGAGGCGCTTTGGACCCCATGCCAATTATTAAGATTATGGTAGCCAACACAACTAAAGACAATTGGGAATTGTAAATTACTTGAGTACAAAATACCTTTTTGACCTTTGTCAGGAGTACAGTACTCCAATTGAAATTGAAAAACAAAAGTGAAAATAAAAACGACCTATAATGCAAAATTCCAAATGGTAATTTTGCAGAAGAGCCCAGACCGGCGGATCTGTGAGAGGGAGGGCTGCAGCGCTGTGGGTGTGGTCACAACAACTTCAATTGTGGCAAATCAAAGTGGCTCCTTTCACTGCCATTAAATGCCGCGCATTCAATTCTCGATATGGACCACCGCTCCATCGCTGTGCTGCCCAGCTGGATGATTTAAAACACATAATACAATGATTCAGAGGGTTAAAATGAACAGCATGTCACATGTTTCTGAATTAATGACATCACTTCTACCTTGCACAGACGTAAGGTTTAGTTTAACCTTCTGCCGCCCTATTGTCACTCTACCAGGTGCATTTCCAAAACATTCTGCCCAGCCCGACGGAGACCGGTCCGTCAAATTGGCAAACACGAGTAGTGAGCCTTGTGCTGAAAATGAGGATCCACTGACATTGGCGCTGGTTATGACAATAAAGCCCTGTTTCAGTTTCAGTTACCATTTCAGTCGACCACTAAGGAAGCATCATCAGTTATTTGCTAGATTAAGCATCATCAACTTTATATTTTCACAGTCACCACTATGTGTTGGACTTATTTAGGATAACTTGGTGCAGTGAAATTAGACCTTCAATGTCAAACATTACCTTCAAACATGACGTCCATAATCTGACTTTGTGCCTTGAAATGATGAAATGCTCCTTTTTGATTGTGTTGTGAGTCATCGCTTTTTCTCAAATCCAAATCAAGAAGGCTGGTTGCAGAGCAGCCAAGAGTTAAAAACATGACGGAATTCATTCAGTAATACATAAACTTGAAATACAAGTTTTCATTGGTCGCTTAGATATGAAGTGTTTACATACACAAAAGAGGGGATGAATAGAGACATTCACATCTTATTAAAAAGTCTTTCACTCATCCCCTGCTCCCTAATCACGATACAGAGATTACTGTTGCACCATTACAACACGGCGGATCAATGTCAGTTAGTATACCGTCTATGATAAATGTTGAACTATTGAATCAATTCTAACATTTTTGTTTTAAAATCTGTGTTATACAAAGGAATCCAACCCCCCACCCCCCTTTTTTTTGGTGTCCAGCCATCAACAGACAAGGACGGGTCATGTCATTCTGGCTCGCGTTGCTCTGTCATGGATAAACAGACTTACAGTAATACAATAATTTTGTACTGACTGCGCAAATTTAGACTACCAAAAAAAGTACCAAACTATTGGATTGTATGTTTATAGGCCACGAAAAAAAGGACTTTGGTGTAGCGGACAATCGGCTCTAACGGAGGAACCCTTTCCCCCAATTAGTCTGTTAAATGGCCTAACATACCGTAAATACAAAAGAACACCATCCACACAAAGTGTAAAGGAATTTCAGTCTGGCTTACTTGATCTGAAAAGTTTCGGGTACACGTCGCAAACGATAACAATTGTATTCCCGTCTGACAGACGACGGGAATGCTGTATAAAAAGAATTTGCGGCAGATCTAGTTTCGCAGAAGAGAACACGTTGACTCCCAGGCCAATTTGCCCCCATAAAGCCTTCAGCAAGTTAAGTGCACAAGCCCCGCTGGCTCAACAGTACACTCTTAGTCAGCCTTATCCACCGTACTAAATCAGATTCCTCATGCAACTGGATCCAAACTCATAATTGGCTTTACACATCAGTGTGGATTTGGGTAGTGATCGGCTGTTGGGGTGTGTGTGTGTGTGTGTGTGTGTGTGTGGGGGGCACAGACTCAACTTGAGTGTCGTCTACACACAATGGACAGAAACAGCTGCCGGCTGCCCGGTCCAGCAGCGGGGATGTGCCGAGAAAACTGCAGAAGCCGTTCGTCTGGGGGGACGGGATCAACATCTGCAATAGTTGTAATGCTCCTCCGCTGGCAGATATGACTGTGAGTGGCGAGGCGAGAGCATGATCAACCCCCGCCCAACTCCTGCCCCAGGAGGGGAGGAGAGGAGATGGAAAAGTCAAAGACGTGAAGGGGAAAAACCCTGGCAGTCACAGAAATGAAAACAATACATGGTGAAGGGAAAAGAGATGAAAGAAAAGAAGGGATGGGAGTGGTGAACTTGTTCACCTAAAAGACAACTAACCAGAAGCTTGAAATCCAAATTAAGGGCAAAGCACAGCAAAATCCGCTAAAGGCTGCATTTGTTTATATTGCTGTTGTTGAATTGAAGGAATCTAGTAAGTAATCACATTATACTGTAAATGCATTGATATATATATATATATATATATATATATATATATATATATACACACACACATACAGGTATACAGTATATACACATCACAAGGGTTGATTGATCATTGGGAAAACATGCAAACGTCACATAGCAAAGCCTGAGCCAAGATTCAAATCCAGAGGACCTTGAATGTGTAAGGCAGATGTACAAAGCACGTGTACACGACGCACGCAATAAAGAGTCAAAAGCGGGATATATTCATTCTTTTGGTCACTTTATTAAATGTTATATTAAATACTTAACAAGATAATAGCAGATTAGGTCATCATGGCAAATGGTGGTGTATTTACTAACATAAGAACATTCTTAAAAGGGCCAAAACAGTCTACACATATATGAAATACACCTTGTGCAAACACAGGAATCATGGAGAGACAACAGACTCGTCTCACCCCACAAAACCCCTTGTCAACGGCACTGCCAGTTTGGAGCAGAACGTGTCAAAGAACAAGCAGCACGTTATCCCAAAAAGAGCTGCCAGGTGAAACTGAGGTGTCACAAAGCCAGCCTGCACACATGCACGCACGCACGCACACTCACTCAAGTCTCCAAACTAGACTGGAGCATCAGCTGGACCGGTTGTGCTTTGTGAGAGCCAGTCAGTCACCAGGCCGCCGGGGACCAACAAGTGGAACATAACGATGAGAACGCACAGTGCTATGCTAGACATCACGCCAACAGTGAGAATGGCAATGCTAAAAATAAAAAAGGTCACAGGGACCAGCAGTAAGTTTTGAACAACACAAGCATTCCAAGACCAGCCGTGTTTTAAGAGAAACAATTAAAGCCCAATAAGGGGGGGGGGTTCTTTTTCAACTCATGTAAGGCCATCAACATTTTCTCTCTCGTTTTTATTTATTTTTTTTTTTTTAATGGAGACGTCATGTCATCTGATTGGTGGCGGAATCTACTGGTTGTCACCAACCACACTGGTCCCATTGGGGTTTTAAAAGTGTACCGGTATAAAAAACGGTGTTTAAACATCAATGAAACCCTCTTTTAAGGAGGGGAAAGAATGCTGAGCTTTAAAGCGCGGCTAAACAAACTATAACTGACTTGACTTTAAATACATGAAAAATGAAGATATAGAACTTGAATAACATTAAGGCGGTATATACACTTTGTATTTCTGACGTGTTTCCCCAAATAGACCCCTTTCAAACAGTCATTTTTACATCAGGCTCCGCCGGGTTCCGGTCGCCGACGGAATTACGACCCAGGTGGATAGCGGTCGAGCCTCCACCTTCTTCTTGGGCTCTCGCCTGACCCATAAAGATGGAGCGGTCCGGCTTGTGCTGGGCCCACTCGGTACCAGAGATCTGGTGCAACCTACAGGCCCTTGGATGGCCCGGGATTCTTGCCCATAGCGGCATGGGGATTTATTCCATGTAGCTGCTGGTAAAGGCCCAGCAGGTCCATTTGGCTGAGCCTGTTTCCTCCCAGCATGCCATTCTGCAGAGCCATGTTCAGGAGGCTGGTCTGGTTGGCCATGGCCAGCTGTTGCTCTTGGACCTTCCTGTTGTTTACCACCTTCTGGACGTACATCATCAGCTGACAAGAGAAGTAATAATAATATTAATAATCGTGATGGGGCTGGAATAAACATGGGTAGGTAAGGAAAAAAATGTCACTAAGTTTTTTTTCCATGTGTCAACACTGCTTTTCGATCATTGAAAAGCAATTGCAATCCATTATGCTAAAACGAAATATTCGAGTGTGACATTGAGGTGCGCCACCACCTTTGAGCCCTTTTTCTAAACTACTTTGCTGTCTGGAAGTCTGCAAATGTAACTTTCAGTTATTTATTTTAAAACTGCCGGAAGGGTATTTTATTTAACAAAAACTAATGAACCAACTAAAATTGAAGAAAAAACCCCAACCCATTTCCGTTAACAGAATACAATGAAGACGAGGACTTAAAAAAACACACACAATCAAACTAGAACTTTATATAAAAATTAAAAATAAAAAGAGATGAAAATTAGAATAAGAATGTCAATTTTAATTTTTGTCAATTAATATCATACACAGGCTTTCAGGGGTCATTTTAAATTGATTTATTTTGTTATTGCTGTACATTCATACAGAAGAAGGAAGGCCATTTTGTAATTATAGTTTACATTTCTTACACAATATTTAGTTAACCTTTTTTTTAAATCCTGCAATGGACAAATACTCCATATATATATATATATATATATATATATATATATATACACACACACACACACACACATATATACATATATATACACACATATATATACATATATATATATATACACACACATATATATACACACACACACACATATATATATATATATATATAATAAAAAAGTAAAACTAATAACTAAACTAAAACAAAGTATTTTTGCAAAATGAAAATATAAGATTGAATAAACCCACTTTAAAAACACCAAATAAAAACTGAATGGGGGGGTGTAAAAATGTAATAATAATAAAGAAAACTATAATCAAAAATCTCAAACTCTAATAACTGGTCTGGAGACAGCTTTGTTTGGAGTCGACATTGTTTTTTCACAATACTTGTGTAGCGGTAGACATGAGACTGAAGTTCTTGGAAAAAATGTCTTCCTGGTTGTGCGTTCTAGCTTCAGGACCTGTAGCTTTAAATCTAGTCAGATGGGGCCTGACCGCGATGGTTTTTGAAGGCTGATGCCGAGTCCGACATTTGGCAGAAAACTGAATGTCTTACATGACATCGTCTTTTAAGATATGTTTAACTTTACAACGTAGAGAGGAAATTGGAAAGAAATCTGGCGATTAGTTTGAACGTCATGATGTATGTCTTGTGTAAAAATGGGCACAACCCCCTCCAGCCCAAAAAAAAAATGCGTATTTAAAAAGGGTAAATATGGGCTGATGCACATCGCTAAAACACCATCAGTACAATGTTGTCTTACCGACTGCTGCATGGTGAGAGTTTCTCTGTAAACAGCTTCTCTGCGTTTGGCCTCCATTTCCAGAGTGGCCATTCGGCCCATAGCCAAAGCCTGGACCTGGTTCTCAGTCAGAGTTGGGTTCTCTTCCCACTGTGGACAATTTACAGGTTGATGTCAAACACCGTCCCCAACCCCGGGATGATCTTAAGCCAATGGAAACTTTCTGCACTTACAATTCTGCCGATAGCATCCTCCAGTGACTCTCTCTGGAAATTCTTCAGCGCATTTGTTGCCTCGATGACCTTCAGTCGCCCTTGGTTGATAAGCTCCTATTGGCAAATGAAGATGGACGAACAATTGAAACGCCGCCTTTATTTCATTAGCATCACAAGCAGGAGAGCCCCCACCCCCTCCAACCCCAACGCAACGGCGGGACCACTTCGAGTGTTGCATAGTGCAAATAACATGGACTGAAACGATTAATGTCATCAAGCATTGTTTATAGCGACAAAACCACAGAGGATTATTGAGCTCTGAAGTTATTATGAGCTCATTTGGTTGTTAGAGCCCACAAGATTTACTGTATCATCTACTCACTGCACTTCCAGCAACAAGTCATTTAATTCACTGCACATTGTTGAAACGTAACCGCTTCAGAACTTGAGGCAGTCGGTGGGTGCTTTGTGGGGTTTTTTTTCTTCTTCTTGGAAACAACACAAGACATCATGGAACTGTTTAGTCGATCAGAAAACACTTGCGGCTGAGATGATAACATGACAATGTCGAAAATGCACGTGTGGTAATGAACCCTCGTCGTTTTGTGTCATAGTTACACTTCTGATTGGATGAAACGACCCGAGAGCCCCCCCGTTGATGTGGCATGCAGTCAAGAGCCCAATAATGACTTTCGATGTCAGAGCGGTGTCTATTTGGGCTTGCAGTGTCACGGTCTAAACCCGAACTAAATAATCTTTCTATGTACACTTCATCTCGAAAAACATGTTCACTTTCTAGCACCGCCTCACAAAAGTAATTCCAACATCTGCATATGCAAAGGCGAAAAAGTAGTGCTTTAAGAGTTCTATCAAGGTCCTATTTATGAACCATCATTCATTTTGTTTTGTTTTAAATATCTTTACAGACAACTGCGAAAAGTAGCACATCAAACAGTAGTTGAAGCCAGACAAGATCAATATCAGGCCATTTGTGTCGAATATTGCTGAATCATTTGACTTCCGGTAATGTCTGTAGCTGTTGGCTTAAATTAATGGCCAGTGTTAGAAAAGAAATATAAATGCATAATAGGTCAATGGCGGCCGACGAGAAAGTGCGCCGGGACTTTTGACTGGTAGTGTATATTAGGGCGGAACGATTTTGAGAAATAATGTCATTACGATAACATTGCAGTTGAATATGCAATGATAAAATATACATGTGATAAAAAAATACTGATAATAATAAAGCATACCGACTGACCGAAATAGAGAAGACTGTTCTTCTTCCCCACATTGCAGCCTTTTCAATTTGAAAATTGCATTAGACTTTTTTGTGATTGTCAATTTGAATTTAATTAACTTTTAGCCCTAGTGTAGCCCGACTTTTGAACCCTCCTGTACATATTTGAGACGCATATTCATATGTGTTATTTTTGGACTGTTTACATGAAGCATCAAATGGATTATATATTTTTGTAGTTTATTGAGGCTAATTTGTCTTCCATCTGTGACCACTGCGGCACGTGTTAAATGGTTGGGAACTGAAACGTTGGCGACTTAGTTAGTTGAAGAGCGTGAATAAAATTCCAAAGTGCAGCGTTCCCAACGGTTAAATGGAGAATTGCCAAAACCAAGTTCCGTCCTCCACTTGGTTTGGGAAGCCCTGGTCTAAAGGCCCGGGCTTGGTGATTTCCTACATCTTGCAAGCGGGTCTGAAAAGCGTTTCCACAGAAACCACCAAATAATTGAACTGTTTTGATTAGACCGTGTTACAGGGACGACAGGAATCCTCACATGGGTGGAACTCCATGTGCCAAAGAGTTCACTTTAAGGAGGTGTTTGGAAGGAGACATGAAACTGTTGCGGTCTATATTGTGTGATCACGTCATCAATGAGTGATCGTATCGCCCAGGAACTTTATTTGTATATTGCACTATGATTATAATAATTGAAACCAGCCTAAATATTTTTAGCCATCTGTTATCCTCGCTGATCTTCCTCACTACTTTAGTCAGATGTGCCAGCAAGTATAAATACCTGCTGGCCCAGACATGAGGCATTACGATGTGACGGGCGGGGGGGCTGAGCAGGGCTAGCCGGCTGCATGACTGTTGTCACAATTAGCGGCGTGGACTGAGAAATGTGGTGCGACATGCTGGTGGGGGGGTCAGTGAGTAGGAGGCAGGAGAGGGGCATGTGGAGCTCATTACTTACCTCCAGCTGCTGGTTGGTCATGGTGGCCAAAGCCGCCAGGTTGTAGTGGGAGAATATGGTGGAGGCGCCCATTTGGGGGTGTGCCTGGAAATTGGTCCTCATGGTCAGTCCCTGAGGGAGCAAAGACAACAGTCTTGAATAAGCGTGACACTGGTTTACTTTAATATGACGGATGACTATCATCCTATTTTTGTTGCACGAACAAAACAAACAGACAAACAGACAGACAGATAGACAACATAAGTGTGTGTGTATGTGTGAGGCATACGGTCATGCCCCAGTAAAGGCCAGCAGGATTCCAATGTCTGTGTGTAATTGAAACTCTGTTGCAGATGGTTCTCTTACGCCCTGTAATCTGGCCATCCTGTGTGTGAGTGTGTGAGTGTGTGTGTATGTGGTGGGGGTTCCGTATAGACCTGGTGAGAGACAAGTGTGCACAATAAAACCGCACGCACGCACGCACACACACACACACACACACACACACACAAATATTCATTGCCATCAATTTTACACATACAGTCGAACCTTGTTACAATGTACTCCTTGGGACATACGAGTCTCTACGTGATAACGGTAGTTTGTTGTAATTTCCAATAAAATGGCCGCCAACTACGATGTATAATACAGGATCAACATTCAGAGATGTAAAAACATGAACATGTGATACAGTATAAACATGTCAATTATAAATATGTGGACATAGTACGAAGAAAACATTTAGTCAGCAAATGAAAAGTGCCTTCTCCAGTTCAGAGCCATTTATGATCATCTTTCAATCTGTTGGTCTCAAACTCTGCCACGATTTTGTTGCTAATACAGATGATTGTCAAAATCGCAGACTTCGCCAAATTCGTAGTGTCATCTGAGCTTCATCTGGGAGACTCACTTTCAAAAGTGAGTGACAATTTCAGCCTTCACAGACAGTGAGATTCGCAGCTGTTTACCAGACGTTTTCAGACCATGTGCTCATGTCCGCGTCGTGCCTCCAGAAGTACAACAATGTACGATCCGATCAGTCGCGTTGCTCAGCTACGAAGGGAAATCTCGCGCTGTACATTTTGTTCCTATGCAAGGTTGCGACGGCAGTTAGCTTCCCACGGTTCATTGTAACGAAGGCATTTTTACTATTTTGTGGGAAAAATTTGGCCGTTGTAACAAAGTTTACATTATAAAAGGTATATGTTTGTAAGCAAAAATCGGCAAGTGGAAAATTAATTATATGAAATCAGGACTTTGAAATGTGAACATTATGGGGTGCAAACAAACAGGTTAGTTGAAGAGGTTTTGACTGTATTGTGGAGACATTCTACAAGAGATGAAGCTTCAAAAGCTTCAAACTAGCTATGGACATCAGGTTAATTTATCACGCCTATTTTTTTTTAAACTCTGCAGATTTAGGGTGACTTACTGTTCACCATTTCTCCAAAGAGATCCTGTGAAGTGAATTCTGAGATTTGTTTGAAAAACATTACACAACAACATGACACAAAGGCTGCACTTTGGGGGTTGCTGTTCTTAAATCATTCAAATTTGACATGGCTGTGAACAACACTTCTCTAATTTTTTTTTTTTTTTGTGCAGGACTCATCGCAAAGCTGCAGAAGCAATTGAAAGACTACCACTGGACCTCAGTGCCATTGTTTCCCCTGTGAGTGGAAAACCCTGTGTTCTCTTGACAGGCAGACAGGCTCAGGGAAAAGCCGCTTATGGCACACAGGGGGCAGAGGAGGGAGAGTGTGTTGGAAAAATAATCATTAGAATGAATTAGAATCTAGGATTACATGAGGAGAGGGGAGACCTACTCACGCTCGCTTGCACCATCAACGCCCCCCCTCCCCCACACACACTTATTGCCCTTTGATTCGACCAATAAAAAGACGGGACAGGAGGGAAGAGGAGAGGAGTTGCAAGGACTGGCCACAAAAGGCTAGTGTGAACACGAGACAAGCCTGTTGTACATGGACATCGGCAGGTGGCAGAACCGTCATCTCATAAAAGGCTCGAACACATTCAGCTAAGGTGTCCCCCAACAGGGTACTAAATACAATCAAATATGCTTGCATTTGTCACTAATGGCTTTCTGTGTGATGGGAGAAATGGAGAAGAAATTAGGCTGCCTTCTACAGCACTCCAGTGACTTGTATTAACTGCAACTGATTGGAAATACAAAGCTCCTTGACAAACACGCAAGTATAGCTTACTTTAGATGACAGTTGAATGTTCTCAAACATATGATGCACTGCACGTCACACTTACCTTCTTCTCTGCTTCATATTCAGCCCAGGCTGCTTTGCGATCCTCCTCGCTCAGGGCCTCCTCCTCCTTGTGGTCCAGCAGAGAGTCATGCTCATGATAGCACACAATCTGGCCCTTGTGGGTCTGGAGCAACTCAGCCAGGAAGAGGTCCTACAGTGGCCAGAGTGGCAAAACGAAGCAACGTGTCAACGGGAGGACTTTTAATTCATCATTGCATGCGCTCAACACCCCAGACACCAACACACCAGTAATAAATGGTCGAGTCCAGTGGTTGTTAACCTGGGATCGATCGAACCCCGGGGGTTCGGTGAATCAGTCTCAGGGGTTCGACGGAACCTCAGCCATGGCGGTTAAGGTACACCCGACTCAACATGTCGATTAGTTATGAGACGCCCGCTTAGCCATCACTGACTGGTTCATTTTGTCCACAATGAAAAAAAAATGTATACTTTATATATATGTATACATTTTTTCTGGTTTTAATAAATACAGTTTTTATGTCTTGAATTAGTAAAAAAAAAAAAAAAAAGATACTCTTTATTTTTCACTAATGAAGGGTTCGGTGAATGTGCATATGAACCGGTTGGGTTCGGTACCTCTAACAAGGTTAACTCATTCAGGTCCAGCCAATTCTAAATCAAGTCTGAAAAGACATTAAAAAACGTCTTTGAGAGTGAATGAGTTAAGAACCACTGGTCTTGTCATTATGAAGTTATGGATGATGCTATTCTACTCCAGTCCTGGAGGTAGCAACTGACTGAGCCTTGGCTCTATCAGGATCGAGACAGAAATTGTTTACATTCCTTGATTTGTGCCATACACGTGGAATGGCATTTTTTTTCCCTTCTTGCTTTTCCATAGATACAAACATAGACACAACCTCCTTTTTGCATGTTTTACAGAAGTAAACAGAACATGCTTTGTTGGCAGAGGTTAAAGAGCCTCAGTTTCCATGACAACACTTTTATTTAGTGCAATACCCGAATTAGTCAAGCAGTGCAAGACTCCATGTCCACAAACATGGCTCAAATGACCGCACTCTTGTTGCAGAGGGCTGTGCTTTGTCCTGGCTGAGCTTTACATTGAAGTGGAATTTTTTGAAAGCGGAGACGTCATACGATGGCTGCATCCTTAACCTCCATACAAGCCAGTTCACACAGGGGTTCCATCATGCTCCCCCTCCAATGTCCAGCTACCACTAAACTCTGACAATGAGTGTGAAGTCTGCGACGCAAATTAATCATAGATGTCACTGGTGCAACACAAGCGGGAATACAAAACAGACACACAGTAGGATGAAAGGAGACAGTGATTGCAAATCTGTACAGAATAAGAGAGAAAATAAACAGTGGGCCAGACACGGTGAAACTGGATCTCTCAAATTAAGAGATGTAAGACAAGCAGAGAAGCTTGTATACACACAGAATTCACGCGGTTAAAACTACTCAGGCCACCAACCCGAGCAGACAAAGACCTTGCCGGAGTGGGCCATTACGGCTGGATTTGAACGAGTGGCATTTTTCAACATTTTCAAGGTAAATGGTCACCAGTGCTGGAGGTCATATGACAATACAGATGCTCACCCTGGAACCAGGTGCATGCTGGGATAGACTTGTATTTCCCCTCCGGCATCGGCTCTAGGGTGGTCCGGTCCATTTCTTTTGGTGAGCTGTGCGCGAATGTGACCCGGTACTAATGATCGTCAGTAACCTGAGCCAGCCTCTTGGCTTTCTGATGGACCTGCAGGGTAAAGCCTATCGCTTTACCGGAGAGGTGGAAAAGTGAGAGCCGCGGGGTGGGCATATGCTTGGACCAAAATGATGTAAGTGAACCCACTCAATGAGCATATGGGGGATATGAGTGGGTACGTCTGTGGGGTGAAGGAGTTGTGGCATTTGAAAATGTATGTTTATGGAATGAAGTGACAGGCGAGCGAAAACTTCATATTTTAAATACTGTAAAATCCCAAACAAGACTGATTAACAATGAAATTCATCAGTGCATGTGACCTTTTGAAGAATGTAAGCTTTACACACACACACACACACACACACACACACACACACACACACACACACACACACACACACACACACACACACACACACACACACACACACATACATATGTATCTGCATGTTACGAAAAGGTCTTTCATGCCGGTATTCAAATGATGTAATGCAGTTTCCGAACGAAGCAGCCCTCACATCACGAGAGATGAAAACTTGGGAGTCGACATAAGCGAACCTCATTTGGCCTTTACGAGCTGGCACGGGGCATGCATGCGTGCGTTGCCAATAGACTTCAGCTTTGAAAAGCTCCGATGCAATTACCCACCTGTCTGCATAAACTTCAGAGTCCATGAAGACAAAATTCATTCAATTTAGAAACCTTCTGAAGTTGAAAACAAGTGCCTTACTTCTTCATTGTGATTACTTTAAGCCAGCCGCTAAAGTGACATGTACCTTTACTGCCATGACAATAAACCTTATGTAAAATATCAAATGCATATTCTATATATCTATCAATCTGTAAAAGATAGATGAAAAGTAAAAAGCTTCAAATATCACACAAAAACTAGCATTGTGCATGGCCGGTATATTTTGTAAGACCTCAGTATACACGTCTCTGTCGTGGCTGCTCAGTGCCATATTGGAGGAGCCTTCTGAAGTCTCCATTAATAATAAAAGGACGTACGCTGCTGGGCTTTGTGCTGACACCACCAATACATCCTTTCAATTTCCACTATTTTGAAAAATTATAATGAATCAAATGTCGATTGCCATCCCCTTATGAGTTGTTTGACCTTTTCAACGATAGTTTATAACAGAGTTTGATGTGGTGGCTTAAAATGCACAGGTGTGTGAACAACAGGGGATTGAAGACAAGATCCCATAAGCAGGAATGCAAGAGGTCGAGATATTTGTAATAGCTAAACACAGCCAGTCAAAACTCCCTCGCCCACAGCTGCATACGAGTTAAACACACACGCACGCACTCACACACGCACACCCAGCTAGCAAACAGTGCTAAACAAGTTTCACTGCAGAAATGCACTTAAAACTTGGAGCTGTGCCTGACAGGAGGAGGCCAAGACCGCCCTTAGGACTTTACCATCTACACCACGAACACATGCCAAAGTTGTTTTTCCTGGCAATCACTCAATTAACAAGAGAAAAATCACGTTCTACAAACTCTAATTATATCTACATGTTGGGGACAAAACTGAGGAGACCCCCCTCCAAAAAAATCTATATATATATCAAAGGATCAATACAAATGTAGGCCATCTTTTAAAACACTATTAGATCAGGGGCCAATCCATAGAACTTGAACTCAATAGAAAACTTGATGCGGTTTTATGGAAGCTTGGCTCCGTCATCTCTCCATGGAGTTTTCTGCACACCAATTTGACCTTGGAGGAAAATACCATGACATTTTTTTGTTATGGCTATGGCACTCCAATGTTTAAGACAGCTGCGCGTAAGTAACACTGTCTGCGTTTTTGGATACGTTTGGTTATCTGGTGTTGTATTTCACTTTTTCACATTGGACACAATTGAGCTATCACAACCTAAGGTGAAAAACTCTTAACAAAGATTGATGATGGAAACTGTTCAGCATGATATCTGCAGATTTTTGGCAGTGCTAGCGCTGGCTTCCCTGCAGAGAAAAGTTGGAATAAGTAGAGTTATGCATTTGGCTACCTGGAGTCACCACAATTCAATTCGACTCAACCAGGCTTTGAGAGAAATGCTCGTCACAAAACTCATCAATTCCTACCTACACAATGTAACTCACATTGATGCACACGATCACTTGCAAGCACTGGAGTATTTAGATTTCCTTAAAATAGGGGGATGGGGGGTCCCCAATTTACGAATGTCATACAACACCACAAGTGTGATCAATAATAAAAAGGTAGAAATTGGTTCTCGCTTTCATGCTCAATCAACAGCAACACTTTAGAAGGGCCATTTTAATAGCAATGCAATGAGCTCAGACTAATAAATAGTGCCATGGGAGTGGAAAAACAATATTGAAGAGAGGAAAATTTGAGGTACTGTGTGAAAATTAAATCAATGCATGGTCAAGATAATTGCCTCTGCCTGATGAGGTGAGTGTGTGGCTTATCGTTCTGACGTAGCCTCCTTACAGCCCCGAAGGTGTGTGCTTTGGCCTAATGATCACTGCTCCTGCCATCTGCTGCGCGCAAACCCTAATGTCTACACATTGCCTGCAGTTTTGAGTAGAAGTTGACAAATTCTCAACCAGTGGAGCGGTATGGCGTGTACAGCACGCTAGGCCGGCGGACCGTTCTACAAGTGGATGCTTGCTCCCATGGATGAGCAGGAAATAGGATGCGTCTGGAAGGGTGGGAAGTCGAAACCTCATGTCTGGGACGCACAACCTTCTTTGTCATTAAGGGGAAGCACGCCTGCCTCTTTTGTCTTCAATTAGTTTCTCTGAAGAGCACACAGACATCGTTAAAAGAGGGGTTTAAATAATGACCCTTCATCAGGCAGGGGGAGTCCAAGGGGAGGATAAGAAAAACAACTTTACTGGGCTCGCTTTGAACATGCAGCGGTAGAGAGGTGAGTCAGCATAACAGATGGCTGCGAAGATCACGGGTACACGATGGCAACAGAGCTGAGAGTAGCATAAATGAAAAATGGGGCACAATAGATGAGGCTCGGCAAAGTATGAACTAAAGACATACGATCGGGGCCAGGTGCTGAAAAGGGGCACCACTCAGGGCCACTGGCGAGCACGTTACTTTTAGTATCATGTCGACATCGCTTCAGTTTGCGGAGTGAAGATCCTTATGCTGTGACTTGACTTACTCCCTGTCTGTGCAGAAGGCAGTTGGCTCAAGGCATTAAGAGCCTTTCTGACTCATCTTCACATGAGTCCAGACAGAATTCCTTCCATCTAACTCTCAGCTCTGTTGCCATCATCAGCAGCAGCAAGTTGCCCCAAAACGGCAGCTTGTCAATAACTTTAACCTCACCCTTGCTAATGTCTGAAATAAACGCTGATATCTCATAAAATGGACGCGGCGCACCAAACACATCCGTGCAAAACATAACTTCAAAAGTGACTTGACTCTATCTACAGTTGGAAGCTACAAGGTCTTAGAGCCGTAATTTCAGTTTCACACCAAGTTGATTCTGTGCTCCTACCTGTTCATTAAACCATCGAGGGAACATTGAAAGATGATTTGGACTGTGTACTGTAGAACGACGACAGATGGCTCAGTTTGCATAAGCAGTTTATTTTATCCACCGTGTTTACAGATTTCTGCTAAGAAACCTTGTTCAAACCCAAACTTAAAGCATCTCAACACAACAACAAAAGTGAATCAACTCTCTGGACTAAAAAAAGAGTGAAGGCAAGAGGAGAAATTAAGAGATCAACAACAAAGTAAATGATGGAAAGGAATGAGGAAAAAGTGCAGGTTTAGAGCAGCATCGTAAGGCGGAGACTATTTAGTAAATAGCAGTAAACAGATGCGTGCAGCTGCGCTATGCTGGATGGCTCATGTGAGTGCAGTGTGTTCCCATTAAAACCCAGGGGGCCGAAATAACAACGTAAACGTGGGTGGGGAAAAACAATTCGCATCAGAATGCCGATTCACTTCACAAAAAAGGGCACAAAAATCATAACAGCGGGCAGAGAGTGTTGCAGAATTCCTGTGAGGGCAATGCAACATCTCTTAAGAACCACAAAGAAGTAATATGGACTGTACTCCAGCAATGGCAAACAACAGTTACGACGCAATACCTAACCTCTTGTCTTATGTGTGGCAGTAAAAACTTTGCTCAACCCATCAAACGTGACCAATTGTATAGTAATAGTGACACTTTATCACATTGGAGTACATACTGACTGGTAGCTAACACGGCACAATTTATACACACAAGCACCCACTCTCACATTCACATCTATCATTTACTGAAACTGATGTATTAGGATGAAAAAAAAAATCAAAGATAAAGTATGAATAAACAGTTGACCGACAGAGGAGGACTGAAAACACTGATAGTGTATTAGTAATGGCTCAGTGGCTTGTTGGAACTAAATAAATAAAGAACACCATAAACACCTAATTACATATCTGAGTTAATAGTCTAGATAGGGGTGCCAAATACGTCGATTGCGATCGACCGGTAGCTCGGAGGGGGGAACGACCCAAAACATTTGTGTGTCTGTGTTATTCATATGATATATTTTTGAGTCAGTGCACACTGCACCCATAGCATTCTATAAGCCTCACTTTCACAAAAAGTATTCAAAAAATAAAATAAAATAAAATAAAAAAGCAGGTCACCTTTAACCTACGGTGGCGTGTGGCCTGCATCACCGGAAGTTGTTAGCGGTGAGCAGTCTGGAATTGCAGCTTGCGATCAGAGCTGTTGCGCTACATCTTTTATTGTTGTTATTATTCTCATTCCAAGTTTGTTTCAAGTACAATTCACCGAGGGCACGGGCAAAGAATGGGAATCTGGAGGCTCTGAGAAGCATTTTAAAACGGGTACACGTGAGCTACGACTGTTGACATGCTGCAAAACTGCGTCCCATGCCTCGCCTCAGGTCTCTAGTAAGGTAGGTAGTGATTTGATTTTCACAAACTCACGCGTCTAGTTTATTTTTCTGTTTCGTTCATCTTAGGGGCCGTTATGGCTATTGCTTATCCGGCCGGGCATGCGTGAGTAAGTGCGTGCATATGCGCGCGTGTGTGTGTGAGATAACCGGTCGTTCGCGGGGGGTTGGTTGATGGAAAAGTAGATCTTTGGCCCCAAAAAATTGGGCACCCCTGGTCTAAATTTATTAGTAGACTGGCCTGGCACATGAGTGTGACTATAGGACTGATATATCACTGATTTACCTTGGGGAGCATTGGTGTGGCTTTCTTGCTCTTCTTCTCTGAGGGATCGTCCAGCATATCAGGCTCAAAAGTGTAGAGCTCCGCCAGCTCGTTCATAGTAAAGTGCCTTTCAATCTGCTGCTGGTCCACCACTCGGTATGACAAAGACTGTTTGGTAACCTGCCGGTCGTAAATTTTCTCTTCCATTGTGCCCTGAGAGGAGAATATGAGAGGAAAGATTGTCCAATAAATATAACTTGGAAGGCTCCAAAAAGTTAAAATAGTGTGCCAGTTTCAATTTGGCACTACAAGTAAAACTAAGCTTACAAAGGAGCAGAATCAGTACATTTTCATCACCAGACAAAAGTTAATTAATCCATGGAGATGTGCATTTCTTGTATTACATCAGGTCTTTTTTCTGCTGTTACCATGTTTGGCCAGCACAGTTTTAGAATATCTGCTGGCTGCTCAACGCACAATAACACAAAAAAACCCCCCAAAAAACAAATAAACATTGTGCCAAGATCACCTGTGCCAAGAACCTGTAGACAAAGACTGTCTTCAGCTGGCCAAAGCGATACACCCTGAATATACTCTGGATATCAAATGAAGGATTCCAAGAGGCATCAAAGATAATGACTCTGTTGGACGCCACCAGGTTGATCCCAAGGGAGCCAGCTCGTGTGGAAATGAGGAACAAACGACCTCTGGAATGGTTTGGAAGGCAGAAAAAGACTTACAAAAACAATGTCTGATTTGCTTCATTACAGACATTTAAAACAAACCATCACCTTGTGTTGTTCGGGTCATTAAACTCCTCAGCCCACTTCTTCCTGGTGGTGGCGTTGGTGGAGCCATCCAGGCGATAGTAGTCAATGTTCCTGAACCACTTGCCCTCACCTTCACAGACACATGAGAGTGAAGAAACCTGCTATTCAATGTCACCATCAAACTGCTGAAGAACCTCAAACAACATGTCACCATCAACTAGGCCAGTCATCGCTAGCCTTCATGAGCACATTTCAGCATGTTTCCAATTAGAGTACTGTGATCTTTTCATTACAAATTACAAACCCTTGAGCAAACATTTTGGTGGAATAAAAAGTCAAGGTCTAATCATTTTCAAACTCAAAGCAAAAACAGCTGCGGAAGTTTAATTAGGAATTGTGACCTTACATTAGTGGCGCCATGTTTCTATGTATGTACGTATGTATCTATGTATGTATGTATAAGTGTGTGCGCTGAAAGGCTAAATATGTGGACAAGACTATGTGCTAAATGTGGGCTTGCTTCAGGGAAAGCATGGAAAAATATTACGCAAAAGGTAATGCCGGCATTTATTTATTTTTTTTATCAGCACCCCTCCCACCTCCAAATTAATAAATGAATGAATGGATTGTGGAGCATCAGGCAAAGCCCATAAAGTGCCACATAAATCAGTAGCTGGTTTCTCTTATTAAAGGATACTTGGCCAGGTTAGCACATCATGAAGAGCAGCATGACAAACAAAACATTCACAGGGAAGTTGATCACAGGCAAATACAGGAACGGATCATTCACTCAAGTAATTAATAGCCTCACAAGAGAGCCAAATGAGAACTTCTTGAATAAAAGAACATGTGGGGCGGAGGTATAAAGCCTACCTTTGTATGGTGAGATCTTGTCTTCATCTGCAGCTCTGCAAGACAGCTCCAGGAAATCCTCAATCAGGTCCAAAGAGATAAGAGACTGACTAAACACCAACCTGTGGATGGGCACAAAGATTCCATGGTGTCAATTTACTTTTCAAAACGCTATCCCATTACACTACACACCAGCTACACACAAACAGCACATTCCAGAGATGTGTGCAGATATTCTCAGAGCGCAGACATTCTTACACTTTATCTTCCACTTCCTCTGCCATACGCAGGATCTCAAAGAGCACCGTAATTTTTCCTGAGTGTTCCATGATTTCAGCATCAGCCTCAGTGACAAACTCCTTGTGCCAGTCAGCGGTGGGGCTCCCTGGTGCCGAGCCAGAAGGTTGAGCTTCTTTGCAACAGAGAAGGACAAATGAGTCTTAAGTCTGTACACAGCCCTCACCACAACAATTAACTATCCAACAAACAATGCTCATAAACACATCAATCTCATCATTATTGTGGAATGAATTACCCAACGTAAATTTCTTGAGAGATCTGCAATTTGGACAAAATATGATAAGAGTGAATGCCCTCATCTTCTACAGTGTCGACAGGCCTACAAGCTGTGAAGCCACATCTGGCCTTATTGTTTATCGTCACATTTTGTCCGCGTTGGTTGTCAAGCTCAATTACATTCAAATAGAACATGCAAAGCTGTTTTCGGGGCTCCAAACGTACGCTCTTCTACAGGCTCAGCCCTGTTTCGCCCCTCTCCGTTCCTGCCTCGGGAACTGGTGTTCCACTCCTTTATGACTTCCACATCATCGCTATCAGAGTCATCAGATCCCTTCTTTCTTCCCTTGCCTTTCTTCTTTTTCCTATTAAGGAGGGACAGTGGAGGACACAGGGTCAGCGAGAGTAGCAGATGGAATAACAGGGGGAGTACAAATGTGTCTCTGGTTTTATAAATGTTCAACACGGAGAATCGGAATCTTTACTTTTTTTGCTTCTCATCCTCTGAGCTCAGACTAAGGGATGACTCTTCGGACTCTGAGGCGATGAATTCCTCCATGCTGTCTTCGTCAAAGAAACCCTGAAAGAGAGAAGAGTCGGATGAGGTGTACCAAATACAGATAGCTGAGGCTTTGAAGCGGAATCGATGCAAATGCACATTGTTTTTCAAAAAAGTGGATGATCATCACTTTCATATTCCCAGCACAGCGCATAGCGAGGTTTCGTTTCATCTTCCCATACCTACCCTGTTTTCTTTGCTGATGTAATCCAGCTGAAGGCACCAGGGATGGGTCCAGATTCTGCTGAGCATCTGGAAATCCTGGAAGAGTTTGGTCCCTGCGCGGCCTCGGCCCCCCTCCAAAGCATTCCCCACACCTGCAACAAGGAGAGAGAGGATGAGATGCATGTGAACATGTCAGGCTGAAGGCTTGTCTCTCGATACAGAAAATGTTGCGCAGAACACGTAGAGGGGTCTAATTTATGACTGAAACGTGCACCGCTCTAGTCAAAACAAGGTATATTGCCAAAGGGCAAAATCCCCTTGGCACAAACTTTGTGGTGGCAGAACCAATATCAACTATTTTGGGCTATGGAAACAGCACTAATGGAAGAAATGTTCGACCCTTGCAGTCTGCCTGGTGGTCTGAGGGTGGGGGCAAAGACACGATGGTGGAGGTCAGCAGTCAGAGTCACAACATCAGCACGTTATCCTGTGGACAACACTGCTGCTAATGAACCACAGCACACAGCAACAACCCCCTCTGACCCTATTAGTCCTTCGTAATTGCCAATCCTCTACCTCTTTGTTTTCATTTTTTGCTACAAAAATTTTGATATTCCCCTCAACCACCTCAATGTCTATCCCTTTCCTGTATGCCTCTCACGTCACCTCCCACAACTCTCCCAGAGCTCTTCATTAGAGAGACGTGGGAAACCTGGCTTCAACACTGCTTGCGGCACTCTGCCAGCTGCCACACGTAAATGCGCACGCACACAGGAAAGTCTACTGAACAACTTCTCAAAGAAGCAGAGAAAAGTGAGAGCAGAGAGAACTCTGCACTTTAAAAAAAAAAGATTTCCAATAATGTCATCCGGTGACAGTAGCACTTTGAATCCGGGCTCATCAATGTTTATGCATATTGCTAGTATGCGTCTATATTAATTTATTAGCTTTAATCTTTTCTAGGAGTTACCTTAAATGTGATCTTAGCAGGCCCTCGACATCATGCTGCAAATAACCCCGAACAACATAATTATGTTGTCAAAGTCAGGGGACAAATCAAATGGATCTGCGCTAGAAAATAAAAATGTTTCCATGCAGCTTACATCTCACCTGTAAAGTGCTCCAAGTAGTATCTGTAGAGTTTACACTGGAGTGGAGTTACTCTAATGGACAACACATACTCGTGCTTGGGAGGCAGGAATTTAGTGAGTGCTGTGTAATCTTTCCTCTGGGAAAAGCAAAAAGATACTTTTAGTATCACCGATGTGAGGACAGATTGTCTTCTATCAATCAGAGGGCAGTACGTGTTACCTGAACACATCCAGCCAACATCTCGTACAAGATGTGAGCCCTCTTCTTCATGATGCGGACATCTTGCATTGTAGAGTCAGCACATTGCCCGTTCTGAATGGGGTTGATGAAGCGATTGCGGAACTCTTTAACTGAGCCAAGCAAATTTTCCTTAATGAAGTTCACCATGCAGTGATCTGATAAGGGGACATGAGAATTAGTAATTGTCAATTTCGCATCGAAATTCAAGTATTGTTGGCAGGCTTACATTCAATGAGGTTGTTTTGAAGCGGAGTTCCAGTCAGCACAACCCTCCTCCTCGTCCTGATGGAGTTCATGGCTTTGGACACAGCCGATGCCTCATTCTTTAAGATGTGACCTTCATCACAAATCACCAAGTCGGGACCTGAAGGCAAAGTAAAGCGAAAACCAAAGGAAAATACGATTTTAAATGGGACCTGTACACTATTTAACAGTTTTTAATTGCACTGAGAAGCAATTAAACTTTTCTTGATTCATTTTTTTGTATTGATTCCAAACCTGCCAACGTTTTTTTTCTGCAGCACATCAGGGTTTAATCATTATAACAATATAGTAAAAAATAACACTGTTGCAGTATATTTAGTAATTTATGAATTAAGAGTTGGGTCGGGCTATCTATCTATCTATATCTATATCTATATATCTATATATCTATATATATATATATATGTGTGTGTGTGTGTGTGTGTGTGTGTGTGTGTGTGTGTGTGTGTGTGTGTGCGTGTGCGTGTGCGTGTGCGTGCGCGTGCGCGCGCGCTATAATACTGCATGACCAACCTGGGTCTACCAGAGTCTTCTGGAATGTTTCTTTCAGCTTCTTACTCTTGGTGTTCCTTCCCTGTGTCAGGTTTCGGTACATCTCATAGCCAATGATCATAATACCACCCATATCTTGCCACTGCTGGAGGGCAACCGCTCGCTCCTGAGGCCTCTTTACTGTGGCCAGCTCTGTCACCTGTTGAATACAACACGGATCACCCGTTAATCCTCCAAAAGTAAGGTTTGGTGGCGAACAGCTGCCAAAGCAAATAATTACCTCTAAACACTCATCGTCTTTCATTCCCTCTTGCCATTTCTCAAACTCGTTGACCCAATTAAGGACCGTGTTGAGGGGACAAACCACCAGTGCCGTTGAGAAGTTGAGCTTCTCACAAAGTAGCAAAGTATGAAGAAATGTCACCACCTATATGGGACAAAGAAGAACTACAGTTAACAGGTTTCAATTACTGTACAAATTAATTGTGTAGGACTCATCTACAATCTAGTTAAACATAATGCACAAAAAGATTAATTAAAATCATATTTACCATGAATTTTGCATTGATCCCAATGAACAATTGATGCCGCACTGGAGCAGTGTGACCTGAGATGCTCTGTGTCATACACTTCTAACAACTTGTTCACAGCTTGTCTCCTTACCTGAAGTGTTTTTCCCAGACCCATACAGTGGGCAAGGATGCAACCAGAGCCGGATGATTTCTTAATCTTCTTCACAGACTCACAGCAACAATCCCACATGAACTGCACCCCTGGAAACATGACAAAGATGAAAGGGCTTCTCAAATGATCAAAACTTGTTTTTGGCAACACTTCAAATTCTGTGACTAAATTTTGTACATATTATTTATATACTAATTTGAATCTGTTTACATAAATTTAAAATTACTTTTTTTTACAGTGCCGCTGTAAACAAGTTAAAACAATTTCCAACAATTAACCCTTGCCTTATTCTTTGGATAACTCAAAGAAAAAACAAAAAATAGCAGTACAGAACAGCACATGAAAGCCTGACAATGTGGACTCAACATCAATACATTCAAGTGCACAGGAAAACTTTGCCTGCAGATTTCTGTTTCTTCAGCAGGCCTTTTAGTTGGGTCTAAATTATTCATTCATTTTCTGTACCGCTTTACCCTCACTGGGGTCGCGGGGGGTGCTGGAGCCTATCCCAGCTGTCTTCGGGCAGTAGGCGGGGGATACCCTGAATCGGTTGCCAGCCAATCACAGGGCACACAGAGACGAACAACCATCCACGCCCACATTCACACCTAGGGACAACTTGGAGTGTTCAATCAGCCTGCCATGCATGTTTTTGGAATGTGGGAGGAAACCGGAGGACCCAGAGAAAACCCATGCAAGCATGGGGAGAACTTGCAAACTCCACACAGGAAGGCCGGAGCTGGAATTGAACCTCTGCACTGAGAAGTCGACCTGCTAACCACTGGACTACCGGGCCGCCGGGCTAAATCATATCACCACTATTAAAGTTTGGAAACCACTGCTCTACACACTAATGGTCGCTGCAAAGTAGTGAAATCCATTAGGCCTCTAGTCTTTATTTATAGCCCAAGCATACTTTGTGCTTAAGGCCCACATTTGCGCTCAAAAAAAAAAAAGGACAGACGATTTAAGTGAAAAACATTTTAGTTTTTGTTTTGCTTGGAAAAGTGCTTGCCAATGTGATTTTTCCTGTCTAATTTTAATTAATAATAATAACAATACACACAGCCATTTGGATTTATTAGGCCAATTCCCGCTTGCTTTGTCTTGCCCTTACCATCAACCTGGTGAGGTTTGAGTTTGGTGACAAGGTTCCTGTGCACCTGCACCAGTGGCTCTTTGGTCTCTTCATTTTCATCTAGAACCAGCTTTGTGGTAATGGGACACGTCACTTGGGAAGACTCTTCCACCACAATTGTCTGAAAACAAAAAAGGTCACTGTTACGTAACAAAAGCATTGCTCAAAAGAAAAAAAAGTGCAACTACACTTGTGGTGTCACAACACCAAAATTTTGACCTTGATACTATACCCGCATCAAATACCTCAACACCAATATTGAAGCGGCACCACGGCAAAGAACTCAAAACAAAGGTAAAAAGCATTGAAATAATAGCTTACAGTTAAACAATGTCAAAAATGTTTTATTTGAATTAATTTATAAAATTACTGTTAGCATACTAATTAGAATACTTTTGAGAAAACAAAAAGTACATTTTGAAAAACATGAACTTACTACTGACACCAAAAGCTTTGTTATTATTTAGTGGTTCGGGCAGTATAAAATCTCATTTAATATTTGTCATTCCAACCGCTAATACTGGGAAAACATGTAGAATGAAGATGCAAGCCGGGTGATTTGTTTAAGAATTGTAACACAAATGACAAGGTCGACCATTGATTGCACTTACCTAAGTAAAAGAGCAAAATTATTTCACCTCATCATTCTCTTTCACATAGGTCAGCTTTTATAGATTGTGGGAAAGACCATTTTTAGATATTTGTAGTTAACATTGAATGCATCGACTTAGTTTTTTCTGTGCAAGTGTATTTCACACGCACTGTATTTATAGACGAACCACAAAGATTGAGTATATTACGAAGAATAAGACAAATATTTAAGTAGAAGCATCAATCTGTCATATTGCACGAGTGATGTGTGTGTGATCCACTTGCTTTGACACAATAAATAACTTTTCCGGCACCTAAGTAAGGTTATTTGGAAACTGTATTATTGTGTCATTTTTGACAGTTCAACACAGTACGTCGATCAGGATCAACCGGTAGTCCGTGGACAGGTCACAAGTCGATCGCGGAGGAGTGTAGGGGAAATGGAGGAAGACAAAAAAAAAAAAAAAGTGTGTGTGTGTGTGTGTGTGTGTGTGTGTGTCTGTGTACATGTTAACATGATACATTTTGGGGTTAGAACACACTGCACCCTATGCATCCTATCAGTTTACAATTGCAGTTTATGATCAGAGCTGTTTCGATATATCTTTTTTTTTTAATGATTATTATTTTTATTTAAAGTTTGTTTCCTGGACAATTCACTGATGGGACTGGCCAAGAATGACAATCTGGAGCACCAGAAACATTTTAAAACGGTACACGAACATAGTATAGTTCAAGTGAGTCCCGCGCCTCCGCGTCAGGTCTCTAACTAAAGTAGGCAGTGATTTCCTTTTCAGAAAATATTGTACTATTTTTGTATTCACTTTTCTGTTTCGTTCATGTTCGGAGCCATTATGAATGTTGCTCATCATGGCAAATTGTGTGCATGCGCACGTATGCATGGGTGCACGCGCTCATGCATGTCAGTACGCGTGCACGTGCGGAAACAGGTCGAGCGTGGGAACTGCGATCATTGCTTGAAAAGTAGATCTTATGTCAAAAAAGGTTGGGCACCTGGCACTACAATATTAATTGGTACTGGTACTTGGTGCCACACTTTTTGTAATCTGGTTTGGACAATGAAACATGGTGTATTTCCATTTATAGAGAAAAAAAGGAACTAAAAATAAACCAAATACAAATAAACACCTGTTAAACCTATTCTTCTCAACAAAATCCATGCAAAAGGACTCAAATATTATCTGGATAGTATTGTTAACCAAGCCATGATGTGTGCTGAAATTCACGCCATCAAATTAAACTGACAATATCAAGACTTGATTTTTACCTCTCTGAGTTTCTTCCTCAGCTCCTCTCTTTCTGCTATACGTTTCCTCCTATCTTCCTCTTCTTTCAGAGCATCCCGTGTCTCTGTCCTCAGCTTGTCATCCTTGAGGATTTTGCGGATCTTTTTGCGCCCTTTGCGTTCTTCTCCATCTGGGTCGTCTCCTTCTTCCTCTCCGCTCTGTGGAAATGAACATTAAGTTAAGCTCTTAGATCTTCTGCCCCTCGGGCGAGAAGGGGGATGGGAGGCTGTAGAAAAGGGCTACCTTTGATCAGTACCCTCCAAGTCCCCTGATTAATATGCGACCTCCATAATCCACACTACAGGGATACATTATTTTGCATTTTGTGAGTCATGCATGACTGAAGTTGCTAAGGTTCACCAAGATGGTTCTTGCACTTTGGACTCTTCAGAACTTGTCTGGGAATTCACCCAGACAGTTTGAACTACAGCTTGGAGGCGGCATGGCAACAGGCTCTGGGTTTCACGAACTTAAAACCTGTAAGTTGTTTTATATAATATGCCAAAGAAAAAAATGACTCAAGAAAACATTTGGCTTTCCAACAATTCTGCTGATGCACACTCATTTATATGAAGCACTGTATATATTTCACCTTCTCATTGCTGGAGGAATCCTGTACTTTTATCCTGCGTCTCTTCTTCTTTGGCTGTTTCTGACCTTTCTGCTTCTCGTCATCCTTCTTCTTCGAAGATCTACAGATTCACAATAGAATTGGTCTCTCAGCAAGGCCAAAAGCCAGCAGAGTCAAGCGTCGAGCATCAGTAGCAGTGGAATTAGATTGTTTCCAGAGAGAGCTTGGATTTCTCACCTCGTCTTTCGACGCTTCTCATCATTGTCCGACGCACTGAGTACTTCGCTCATCGTCGACTCTGCACTGGATTCTAACTTCTTGAAGTCAGAATCCGCCGAATCATCACTGTCCACTTCCAGACAGAAACCAGAAGTTACTCAATGTTCTCACGGAAAGCAAACACTGAGCTCACAATTACTGATGAGCAACTCGAGTATGAACCTTTCTTCTTTTCTCTCTTCTTCTTGGCAACCTTGGTCTTTTCTGCATTGTCTTCTTTGTCATCATCGGACTCTGCCTCACTGAGCGAGAGCTTGTGACGAAGCAACTTGTGCCGGCGACAACTCTTTTTCACCTCGACATCAGACCCGGAGTCTTCTGAATTCTCAACTGCTGAACGAGAACACAATTGGTAACAAGACAATAATAAAGAAAAAACACAAACGTTCCTTTCATAGAATTCACTCTACCTTGCTGTGCCTCGTTGTCATCTTCCTCTTTTTTAACTTTTTTGGAGAGCTTCTCCTTCACGTCCTCGCTTTCATTTTCTGAGGAGCTCTCAGCCCCGGAGGAAAAGCTTGACTTAATCTGGGCGAGAAGCATTTTCTTTGCGATTCTAAAAAACAAGGAAAAGAGGAATTACTAATATTTCATACACATATGCACGCACACAGGTGACTGGGTTGAATACAAGTAGGATTGCTTCCATTGACAATATATATGGAAACATTTTTACGCTTTCTGTACAGCAGGTGGCTGTATGCACCCAAAAAACGTAATTCACGAATGACCCAACAAGGAGAAGAAAAAGAACAAGCAGGAGTAGGTGTGCAAGACACTTGGATTGGATTTTACCCTCGGCCGCAATGTGGACCTGAATTATAATTAAGATTAGGCCTGTCACGATAACAGATTTTTCCAGACAATATATTTCCCCACAAACTATCACACTAAATGATAGTATAGTTTTCCCCCCCACTGATATAGTGAGAGGAAAAATGATCAAAGCGCATCTTTCTGAAGTCCAATTGAGTAAAATAGTGACTAAATGAAGAATAGACAAGACCATTATTTCAGGACAGTATTCATTTTTTCATGTTTTTATTTGCTGTTTACCCTTGAGATTTTTGTAATGAAAAATAGACACCTTTGCTCAAGAGAGGTTGTTTTCTAACTGATCTAAACAATACGCACAACATGCCCTCAGACAAACGTGTATGTAAATGAACATTTATCAAGTCTGACAAAAATTGTGTGTCCATTTTTTCCTCATCGAACGCCTAGTCGATATAGTTATTATTGTGACAGGCCGAGTTTAGGTTAGCCATTTTAAACAGTAAATTAAAACATTTGGCATTTTAGGAGTTGCAGGCTGCCACCAGTTGGATAGATAGATTGGTTCTTAACCGTGTTAGAGGTACCGAACCCAACCAGTTCATATGCACATTCACCGAATCCTTCATTAGTGAAAAATAAAAATCTGATTTTTTTTTTTACAAATTCAAGACATGAAAGTGTTTCCTGTTTTTAATAAATGCGTTGTTTATACATTTTTTTTAAAACTGTGCACAAAATGAACCAGCCAGCGATGGCCAAGCGGGCGTGTCATAACTAATTGACATGTTGAGTCGGATGTGCCTTAACCTCCATGGCAGAGGCTCCATTGAACCCCTGAGACTGATTCACCAAATCCCTCGGGTTCGATCAAACCCAGGTTAAGGACCACTCAGCTACACTGATAGTGCACACCATTTACCACTTCAATTACGTTGGAGTTTTCATCTGTTGGACTATGACTGACGATCGGTGAAATTTACTGACGGAAGGGAAGACGGACGGAAACACTGTTAAAATATGGACTGACAATTAAATTTTGGTTCGGCTTGAAAAAAAAATGACGCACTGACGATGACGGACGGGTACGCCGGCTGCTGACAGACCGGCAAAACTTTGTCAAACGCCCACCTCTGCGTGTAGCAAAGTGTTCATGATGCCGGTACCTGTTCTCAGCATCATCATCATCGTCATCGTCACCCATTTCAGGGGCTTCTTCTTTGACGGGCATTTCATCACCTTGACAAGATTGTACACAAGTACCATCAAGTCAAGCGCCAGCAAGTAATTAGTCTGTGAATTTGCTTACAATGCTGTGAAGTGACATTACCTCCCAGCGGACGGTCTTCCATCAGAGGGTTGAACGTCTGTTTGTCACTGTCATCTCCAGAGTCCTCATCAGCCTGCCGCTCTTCCTCATCCTCGCTGGAGGACAACTCCATCTTTGAGACCTCTGTTGAGCTCTTTCCTTTACGCTTCCTCTCATTCGATCTTTTTTCCGCCACAGCCTTCTTTTCAGGCTTGTCTTTGTCCTTTGCTTCATCTTGTTTTGTCACACGGCTTGATCGCCTCTTGGCTGATCTCGTTATGTCTTGATCAGAGTCGGAAGTGTCAGAGACGTTTTCTTTTTTCTTCTTTAATGACTTCTTGCCTTTACTTTCCACATCTGACTCTGAGCCTTCGGACTTCCTCTTGCGTTTGGATTTTTTCTCTGTACCTGCTGAGGGTTTCTCTTTAAATGAATGTTTCTTGGAACTTGGAACTTCTTTCTCCTCATCGCTACTGTTGTATTCTGCCACCTTTTCCAGCAATATGTCAGGAACCCCATCTGAATCTGAGTCTTTTGCATCTTTCGCTGACAACGAAGTTTTAATCTTCTTGTCTTTTTTCTTAGTCTTACTCGATTTCTTGGAGGACTTGGACGTTGCAGCCTTTTCCTTCTCTGGCTCCTGCTCGGATTCGGAGGAGTCCTCAAGACTCTTTTTACTGACTTGCTTCCTCAGGGGAGTGGTCTTCAGTCTACTGGGGTGCCGATTGGGTGGCGGGCTGGCTGGTTCATTTCCTGTACCACAACCACCACTTTCCTCATCTTGTTCTTTGTTTTTGGACCTGGAGGACTTTGACCGACTTGTCCTCACAACTGGCACCGGAGTCAGTTTAACAATGAGGTTCTTCACTTTCTGTTGGGGGCGCCCATTCTGTTTTGCATCTGTGTCTGCGGCCGAAGTCGGAGCAGTATGAGCCAGCATGTGGGGATCAGCGAGACTTTCCACCATCTGAAAAAGCTCCTCGGGAACTGAAGGAGGAACAGACATAATGTCATGATCAAGTGATGTTTCACCAGGGGACAGCAGCTCACCATCAGAAACTGCTGCTTTAACAACACGTTTGGTTAAATCTTCTGTTTGGTTGCCTTTACCAACTGGTTCCTTGTGCGGTTCCTTTTCCGTTTCCTCGTCCGGCGCACCATCCAGTTTGTTGCACAGGAGCTCAGCCTGCTCCTCCTCCGGCTCAACACGCTGCTTTACATCATGCTGGTCAGCATGCCCCTCCTGAGACTTACTGTGTGTCACCGCTGGCTCCTCATCCAGATCTTGTACCGCATCTGAGGCCTCAGTTTCGTCCGCCTCATCTAGCTCATCATCTTCAGTCTTCACTACAGGATGCACGGCATTCCTGCTTTTTCGGACTTGCCGTTGCCCCTTGTCGCCATTCTGTAGCTCCATACTTCTGAACTCTGGTTCCAAGGCCTCCTCTAGAGCAGTGTGGGCTTTTTTCAAATCAGAAAGCACCGCCTTGAATGCTTTTAAATGCCTGTACCTGACAGACTTGTCATCCTGCTCTGCAGCAGCCTGCTGCACAAACTGGATGAATGTATTGTTCAAACCAGTTGTGGTTTCAACCAACTTTTTTGATTTCTTTAAGAGTTCTTTGGGTATCGACAGTTTTTTGTAAGAGAATGTTATGGTCCCTGAGCCATCTGCGTGTTCCTTCCCATTTACAACTACTTTGTGCTCTTTGACTTCACTGCTATTACATGTCTTGCTCTTGTGTTCCTCGCCTTTGCTGGATTTGCGCTGCTTGGTTTTCTCATTGTCAATCTTTGCCATGATACCGTTACACTTGGAGATCAGGTCCTGGAGAGGTTCGGCCCTGCACACATAGCAGTGCCACTTGGAGTTCTCATCAGTGATGACCGATAACTCTCTTCTGCCCAGGTTGCGAAGGATACACTTCTTGCAGAAGGCGTTGTTGCAGTAGTCGCAGCAGATGAGTTTCCCTCCTTCAGCACACCACCTTGTAAGTAGAGGATTGGAATATGCTTGATTTACTCTACAACTACTCCACAACTACACTAAACGGTTTAGCTACACTGATATGTCTTACCTGCACTGCTCGTCCATTCCATCGGCATCTCTACTGATGTCATCACTTGTGTAATACTTGTAACATGACTAGAAGAAAGGAGAGATCATAGACAAGGCTGTATCACATAAAATGGTGGTCAAAAATAATATACATACAATTACTTTAAAAACATGTGTGTACCTTGCAAATAAGCACTTTAAGAGCAGGGTGCTGATGTACAGAGTTTCGCTGAAACTGGTTAACTTGCTTTCCACAGGCTGTGCAGCTTATCTTCCGTTGCAGGGTGTCATCTGTGGGCAAGCGCTGTTATTTGCTTTTTTATTTGAAACATTAAAAAATAAAAATTCTACCTACACTGTGGATTTTTTAAAACGCTTTTTTTAAAAGTCAAAAATACATTTCCCCAACAAAAATAATAGAAATTCAAATCCGCATAAGTCAAAGTGTCATCATAAAACTAAGAGACAAACATGGTACAACAAGAAAGGTATGGACCGTTAAAAGTAAAATGCATAAAAAACACAGAACACTAGCTATCTTAAGTTAAGCAGCTCCATCTTAAACACAGTGACATAAGGCCATGCCCAATCCCATATGGGGTCATTCCATGCCAAATCACATCAAAACAGATTTTGATTTGAATAGAACTTGCTGTACTTGTTGATAGTGATGACACAACACAATCTCAAATTTTCAGTCAATCGGAGCAGGGGTTGTGAACGCATCAGGGGTCACACATCAAAGTAACATTATAAAAACTATACGGTTTTTAAATAATACTATGTATAATGTGGTAGTACTGCATTGGCACAGGAAGGAGTCACAGATCGCGCACGCTTTTGCAGTTGGGCTTGATGGCTCCCCTCTGATTGTGAACATGCATTTTAGACTAACATATTAAGTTTATTGTCAGTCAGAGAGTTAGAAGGTGCAAAATAATGTTCAAAGAGCCTAGATCAATCGAAAATGAATTTGAGTAAGTACGTACAAGACCATTAAGAAAAACCCTGAAGGGTGACAGCTTATTGAAACTAACGTTTAAAAAAAAAAATACAGCCACGGTGATCAGTGCCCATCTCTATCCCTGAGTGTGGAGTGCTTGGGAAATTGTGTCTAAATCTGCTGGGTCAATGACAGGTTAGAACGTACTGTCACGTGAGGAACAGCATTTGGACCCAGAAGCAGACAATAGATGGAAATGAAAAAGTAAATGTATTTATTAGAGCTGTCGGTTTAGCGCGTTTTTATTGGCATTAATTTAAATGAATTTTATCGGGATCAAAAATTTTCTCGCAAGATTAACGCGGCAGACGTCACAGCGGATGTTACGTTGCTCTATAAATAAACCAGAAACAAAACATCAATCGCTCTGCACGGGTCCACGCACGTTTGTTTTGCCAGCCACGGCAGCGCGAGACACCGAAAACGGATACTTAAATAGTTTATGAATGGAAAGTTTACTTTTAAAAAGTTGCCAGATTGTTCCACTGACAAGACCAAAGTTACCTGTATGTTTTGCAGTCGTAAACTGAGCTATCATCATAGCATGTCAAGTCTGAAATACCACTTAATGGCCAAGCGCACAGCTGACGTGTTACTGTACTCCGCCCCCTCGTCTCAGACAGACAGCTATGGATCATTTCAAAGTGAAGAAAATGGATGACACGACAAAGAACAAAGTTGCTGAAGCAATCGGCAATTTAAACAGCGTGGGCTAAACTGTTGCTAGAACAGGGGTGTCTTTATTTAGCTCATTTGTGCATAGTTGTCATGTTTGTCCGTCTGCAATCTGACGTTTAAACGAAGTAAATTGCGTTGCAGCTGGGGTTAATCAAGCCGGCGCTCCACTTCCGGGATTGACTATTGGGACTTGTAGTTCTTTTGTTCGATTCGACTTGATATGTTTGTGTTGTATGGTTTCTTATGTTTAAAACAATGACTAATGATGACGAAAATGATACATAGTGAAATCAGGGTTGATTACGTTATTTATTAAACGTATTGTTAAATAAAGGTATTAATTAATGTCAATTATATAATATTTACATTGTGATGCAGAAAGATAGATATATTAATTTTTTACTGCATTTATGTGTAGTTTGGGTTATTACCTGCTTCTGATACTTCTGTTACAACTACTACTACTACTTCTGCTGCAAAGTGCTCCAATAAATGATCAAAAAAGTACAGAACGAGAGATCCTTCCATGCTGACCGACAATCCCTATTCAGGGGGCCGTGAAAAACGGAATTAACTGAACAACTCCACTACTGATTGCCAGCGAGAGCCTCCATAACAAGAATCCGAAATGATGTTGACACAAAACCGTAGAGAGACTTCCGAGCAAGAAGGTTCAACAGAATCAGCATAGCCTGACAGCTGTGTTCAAAGCAAATTTGAGAAAAACGAAGTATGCAACCATTGCTTAAATCCATTATAGGCTGAGTACTAGTTTACCTTAGATGTGCACTTTATAATGTTATATTGCGCTGTTTTGATTCCATAAAAAGAGCTGTTCAAGCAGCTGTTGTGTGACAAAATATTTTTTTCACTGTTGTTGATGGACAGTAATATTGTGTGAGAGATAATGTGTGAATAACTGCTCCAAGTGAAAAATGTTCATGTAAAATTGAAAATCAAAATTGTTATTTCAGTAAATATTTGCATTTTGCACATAGAAAACGGATTCATGATTCCATGTTGATGAGAGCATTAAAATGGGGGAAAATAGGACAAAAAATATAAAAGGAATTTCAGAAACGATAAAACATGCGTGAGTAATCACGATTAACTTTTAGTTAATTTGAGTTAATTATTACAGTTGAGTTTTTAATTAGATTAAAAATTTTAATCGTTTGACAGCTCTAGTATTTATATACAAAACTACAAAGTAACAATCGAGAGCAGGTCCGTATGCAGAAATATTGCGAGACATCAGGCCATGCTCAATCCCACAAGAAATAAAGATGACAGCATAAAGCATGATAGCAACTGACAACATCAATAACCCAAACCAAAACATCCATTTTCTGATCCGCTTATTCTCACAAGGGTCGCAGGACGTGCTGGTGGGCTCCAGCATGCCACGCGACCCTTGTGAGCTGGATTCGGGCCAAACACAGTCACACCAAAATGTGTAATTCAAAAGTGAGAATAGTGCAGAATAATCACTGGGGGGGGGTCCCTGTAATGGACCAACAAAATACAGATGTACAGACACTCCCCGACTTACGAACATCCGAGTTACGAACAACGGTACATACGAACATTTTTACAGGTAAGTCGAGAAAGAAAAGAAAAAGTTAGATTTTGTATTGCACGCCTTTTTCCGAGTACAGGTACTGTAGTGCTTCTTTCCGCTGCTAATACCAACGGGTGGCGCTGTGAGAGCTCGCCCAGCATCCACCCCGAATCCGGCTTCCTCTGCCCAGTTGTTAAATATCTCGTGCATCCATTCTTCAATATGGTTGGTGAAAATCGAAAGGCTTCTAGTGAGAGTGGAAATGTAAAGAGGCAAGCCATTTCATTTCAAATGAAAGTGGCAATAATAAAGAAGCTTGATGCGGGTGAGAAAATGGTGAGCGTTGCACGTGAATACAAGATGAATCGTTCGACCATCGGTACCATTATAAACAGAAAGATCGGGAGCTTCAAACTGAAGCCGCTGCTAGCCAACCCTCGAGCCCGGAAGAACGTGACGAAAAGTTCTCTCCCCGTCATACGGATGTCAAACATATAAGCCTTAAACATACATTCCATACAAAATATAGCACCACTTACGAACGAATTCACCTTATGAACGATCGTTCGGAACGTAACTCGTTCGTAAGCTGGGGAGCGTCTGTAATATTTTCAGTCTCATTTCAATCCAACCGATTCTATCTTCATTCAAATGTCAACAGAAACAAATGTTAAGAACCTGAAGATATGACCATTGCTATGGTTTCATAGATGACACTCAGAACTCTGTTTTGCTTCCATCCATAGATTTTAGGTTCATGTAGCATAAATGTATTTCCTTGTCTGGTCTAAACATACCCCCCCCACATTAACACCCATAAAATGAACAGGTTCCATCTCATGCTTTGACTGTTCATCACTGCACAAAAACACATTTCAACGCTGAATTATTACCTGAAGTCTGCTGTTTGTAATCCACTCTGAACTTCACAGTGCCTTTATTTTCACTCCCTGCGGGCCGCAACACTAAGGTGCCTTGGAACACAAATAGAACAAGCTCAGTTTCACCTTAATTCCATCCATCCCTCCATTTTCTACCGCTTCTCCGGGGTCAGGTCACGGGGGCAGCAGCTTTAGTAGGGAAACCCAGACTTCCCTCTCCCCAGCCACTTCTTCCTGCTCTTCCCGGGGTCTCCAGAGGCGTTCCCAGGCCAGCTGGGTGACATAGTCTCCCTCCAGCGTGTCCTGGGTCGTCCCCAGGGTCTCCTGCCGGTGGGACATGGCCGCAACACCTCACCAGGGAGGCGTTGAGAAGGTATCCTAATCAGATGCCCGAGCCATCTCATCTGGTTCCTCTGGATGTGGAGGAGAAGCGGCTCTACTCTGAGCCCCTCCCGGATGACCGAGCTTCTCGCCTTATCTCTAAAGGAGAGCCCGGACACCCTGCGGAGAAAACTCATTTCGGCGGCTTGTATCCGGGATCTCGTTCTTTCAGTCACGCCCCATAGCTCGTGACCATAGACGAGGGTTGGAACGTAGATCAAGCGGTAAATTGAGAGCTTCGCCTTTTGGCTCAGCTCCTTCTTCACCACGACAGACCAATACAAAGTCTGCATCACAGCAGACGCTGCATCGATCCACCTGTCGATCTCTCGCTCCCTCCTGCCTTCACTTGTGAACAAGACCCCAAGATACTTAAACTCCTCCACTTAGGGCAACATCTCCTCCCCGACCCGGAGAGGGCTCTCCGCCCTTATCCGACTGAGGACTATTGTTTCAGATTTGGCGGTGGTGATTTTCATACCAACCGCTTCACACTCGGCTGAGAAACGTTTCAGTGAGAGTTGGAGAGCTCTGCTTGATGGAGCCAACAGCAGCACATCATCTGCAAAAAGCAGAGGCCACCAAACCGGACCACCTCAATGCCTCGGCTGCCCCTAGAAATTCTGTCAATAAAGGTTACGAACAGAATCGGCAACAAAGGGCATCCTTGGCGGAGTCCAAGCCTCACTTGAAACGATTCCGACTTACTGCCGGCAATGCGAACCAAACTCAGACATTGGTGTTAATAGCTCTGAAGCACAGGTGTTAATAGCTCTGAAGCACCCCCCACAGAACTCCCCGAGGGACACGGTGGAACGCCTTCTTCAAGTCCACAAAGCACATGTAGACTGGTTGGTTGAGTTCCAATGTGCCCTCGAGGACTCTGCTAAGGGCGTAGAGCTGGGCCACTGTTCCACGTTCGGGATGAAAACCACACTGCTCCTCCTGAATCTGAGTCTGAATCTGAATCAACTTAATTACAAAAAATAACACAAAAACACACGCATTCATACCTTTGGATGTGCTGCCTGCATTATTACTGTCAGAAGTGGTCCCTTCATTGTCACTGTCATCTGATTTGCCAGAGTCATTCCGTCCAGTAACTTTAGCTACAGTAGTGGAATTCCTATAATATGGGAGCAGAAAATATTAAGAGTGTGCTAACACAAGAACGGAAGGATTAACGGAAAAAAAATGTTTCTCACCTCTTGTTACGGGAAGAGGAGAGCGTTGTTTCTGTGGAGCTACAAGGCTACAAGTATAAAACGTAAATAAGAAAAGGTAAGATTCAATGGTAGACAAACAAGAGTGCACAATGGAATAAGACCTACCTCCTCTGTATTTTCTGCCATTTGGTCCTGACTGGATTCGGGAATAGGCAGACTCATTTTACCTGGGGGGGGGGAGAAAAAAAAACAGAATTTATGCCTTTCGTATTGGGGATTTTTTTTTAAACAGCTTCTCTTAAAACCTCATTAGACACTAAATAATGACAAATAAGATTCCAAAGAAATTTTGCAGGTGTGAGAATGATGGCTTCTTCTAAGCTTGAAAATTGCAGGAACATGTTATTCAGTCATAACATTTGAAGCAAGTCTTTTCTAGTGTTTCAACTTTTGCCGTCTTTGTTCCGAAAGCTCAGAGTATGCTTCATACCAGGGCACATTCTGCTATTATCATAACTTTCACAAAATTGGATCATTTCATTTTTGAGTTGATCAGAAAATGCTTTTCCATGTTTCATTTTGTTTTTTACTTACATGAAAGGTACACTTTCTTTACAGCATGACTTTTTTTGACAAGGTATTTAATGGTTTAGAATTTGTTCATGTTGCGTTCAATAGTGAAAGGTGACAGTCAAAATCTGAAAACACTTCTGATATGAATTTGAACTCGTAAATACAACCATTAACTCCTCAAACACACTCCGATAAGTCAGCAAATATAAATTTTCTCCAGCTTTGTCCTTCTCTGAGTGGCATCAAAGGCACATTCAAGTTGTTGCTTTTACGTTGCAGATTCCAACTTCTGCTGGTCTTTCATGCGCTTGCTTATGACTGGAAAGAATGACGTTTCAGGTATTTCACCTAGACTTGACAATGTAGTGTTCAGACTTAAGTTATTTTCCCATCAGTAGTATTAGTTTGTGTGTGCACTATTTTGCAGGGCGAACATTTAATTCCGAGTTGAGATTTATATATATATATAAAATTTCATATTTGTTTTATTGCTTTTTTTTCAATTTAGCTTTGCTAATGAAGTTAACAATTAACCTATTCATAAATTCTTGATTCGTTAAATTAATATTTTAAAAATTAATATTTTACCATTAATTTTATAGTGTTATATGCAGTTACAGTGAAGGGATGAATTTGAGTGTTATTTATTCATCTGTTTTTTTAAACAAAACAGGAAGTAAAAAAAAAATGGTTCCAAAGCCAAAATGAAAGAAAAAATACAACTCATTTTCGGTTTTGAAAGAGCATTCAAATGAATCAGGCCAATCCAAGTGATTGTCATGTGGCTACAATACAAAAAAGAAATCAATTTGCGTAGAAAATCTTTCTTTACCGAAAAATCATGCATTTCAAGAAAATAGCAAGGAGAAAAACAGTCTCCAGATAGATCATAAATATCACTTGATGTCCGATAACCTTTTATTATCAATTTATTATCAATTGTCACCAAAATCTACATGGACTCCTGCAAATATTAGAATGATCCATCCTAATATTTAGGATTTTCTGAACATTAAACATCTGTCTTACCATAGACAACAATGCTAAAAATTCAAAATATTGGGGCGGTTTTACATAATTTTAGAGATTTAAGTCGGCATAAGTATAGGGTTGTTTGCAGTTTCCTAACAATAAGCATAGTTTGACTGTCCCGTCTTGTCTTCTCAATAAAGATGCTGGTAAACAACCACAAGAGGGAGCCTAACCATCTCGAACGGGCAGGAGTCCCTTCCGATGTTTGGCTCAAAATTAACCAAGAATAACTTGCAGAGTTTTTGGACGGATTTTGACACTGATTGGTTTGTGAAAAAAATCACAAGTGCAATTATGATACCAGATATGGATAATTTTATAATCAGGGCTTTCATAATATATTACATTAATGTTTGCAGTCAAGTGCTTCTCTGATATAAAGACGAACATAGATACTGTATCTAACAAGGCTTCAAGATCTCAGCTGTTAGTTGGTAATTTAAGAGGTACCAACTTATTCAAAAAAATAAAAACAAGAACAAACATCAAGCAAAGAAGTGTATCTATCAAAGGTGTTAATCTGTGGAATAATTTCGAAACGGACCTGAAAATGAGTAAATCGCTTGCTGAGTTCAAAAACAAATTCAAAAAAATAGTACAAACAACCTACATCAATCAGTTAAAATGATAAGTTCTAAACGTTAAATATAATGATAAATTAGAACTAAGTTGATAAATAGGGAAAGGTATGGAAATATCCATTAGGCGTAGAAAAAATAGTAGTGTGTTTCCGGTAACGTGAAATTTCGGCATAGGGTCGGTAGGTCGGACAAATGTTTTTATTTTTTAAAATATTTTTGCCACGCCTCCATCATAAATGTAAACAAAATAAACATAAAACAAGGAGACATTGAAACCCCCGCTCGCCGCCGAAGGAAAACAAACAAACAAAAAACTACGGCAAGCCTGAGGATTTCACGTAACAATAGTTACCGGTAGCGTGTCGTTTCCGTGGCGTCATTTTACGGTACCGAAACATAGTTTAACCATTAAAGTCACCGCACACGACTTGACTGTGTGATCAACGCGATTTCACTGTGCCTCTGTGTGTTTGTGGTGTGTGGGTGTGTTTCTTCGAATTTACTTTCGTTTTGAGTGTTGGGGGGGACGCAACAGATAGGTGCGTATGCGGGTTGCTATTTTAGTCCGCAAATTGAGGAATCGCGCGGATGAAAGTTTGAGATGGCGGCGAAAAAACTCACAAAGGTCTACTAATTACGTCATTTAAGAAATGGCAATGCCAGTCTGATTTTTCGTATGAATCGTCCGAAGGGCGTATCACTAAACTCACCTGTGACGTCTGCACAAAACACGAGAGCGAGAGACGGACGACGCGAGGCACGATTACATGGCAAATTGGTCATTAGATTTGTAGGCTAATCGCTGTGAAAAATATTATGAAAAAGTATTGGTTATTCTATAATTTTCAAGCGTCCTTGAGTGTTTTGAAAGGCGGTATAAATGAAATGTACTATTATTATTATTATTACACAAAAATGTAGAAGGTTTGAAAAAAATGCCGACCGGAACGTTTTTGTTCGAGGTAGAAATTCTCGGTCGGTCGGGTTACCGGAAACACACTACTTTTTTTTCTACGCCTTATGAATACAAGAGAAAATTGACACAAGAGTGCCAGGGTGTGTATGTATAAAATCGGATACACACCAAAAGTTGTAAAAATATCATGGTTACGGGTAAAGCATGAGCCTTAATAGAGACTTCTTTCTTCTTATTCACTTTCTTTTCTGATTGATATAAAAACTATTTATTAGATATAAACACATAACACGGGGTAGGACTAGATAAGTTCTTTACTTCTTCCTACTCCCTTGAACATAATAACTGTTTAATGATGACTGTGTTGAATGATGACTGATTTCTCTTACCTTAATATTACTGTATATGTTTTATGTTATGTTCAATAAAACCAAACCAAACCAAATACAAATAGTCACTGAGGATGTTTATTTTTCCCCCAAGATTTTTTGGTTTTTGTTTTTCCTTGCCCTCCTTCGGGGGTTAAGATCAGGGGATGTTAACATTTGTCAACAGCGGACTTGGAAAGCTCTTTCAGACTCTTTTGTGATTAAGGGCAACATAAATCAGAGATGAAAGTGGACTTTTCTAAAATTCAAGGAAATATAAATAAATATATATCTATCTATCTCCCTCCCTATCTACATATATATGTATATATACACGCGCGCGCGCACACACCTGGCCGATCACGCATGAATTAGTTTACACAAAACGCTCTTCAACTACTCGGCATTCAATGCTTAATCTTCCTTTTGTGTGTACACGTGCACCCTTTGTGGCTTTCGTTCTCGACAAAATTTCAAAATCTCCGAGATATGGCGAGGCCATGAGAATGCCAGGCGAGGGTATTACTGTGTTGTGGCGACGCCACTCAAGCTAAGCGAGCCTCAGCAGTAGATACTTGTTAGAGGAATTTATGAGCAAAATTGTATCATGTTTAAAGTTTCATTTTAAGTTGGTCACATCCAAATCGTTTGGGTGCGTATACAGCACCCCCAAATGCCTGTGCACAAAGGCGCCGCCACCTGGCCGGAGGGCCGTCGGAGTCCACAATTAGCACATCAAGGCAGGTGGGCGATCAAAGGGGAGAGGGCGACACTCGGTCACAAAAGGGGAATGAACAATTTGGGAACAGCGGTTGAACGACAAAAGACGATTTGAGAACACCCGTCGCGCCCAGGCGACATTTGGCCATCCGCAAAGTCTGCGACATGTTGATTTATCGTAGATCAGACAGAAAGGCGCCAACGTACTGGTGGTTCAAAGCTTAAACGCAGGTAACCAATCACTACCGAGGGGCCGGACCGGGGGTGCGGCATGCAAATATCGGGGGCAGTGTTTTTCTTGTATTTTGCATATGTTACAAATAAAAGGTCGAACTCGCGGAGGGCGGGGCTCTGAGTGTGATCACGGAGCAACTAAACCGTCGTTCGCTCTCAGAGATCCGCTTCCGTCGACATTGAAGACAATTTTCCCTGTGTGCCGAGTCGTTTCTTTAACTTTGTCCGAGAAAAATCTCTGACAATACTGTAGTCCGCTGCTCTCTGCTGTGCTGCTTCAGCGCGAACATGTACGCAAACGCGTCTTTTGATTTCAACCAATCAGCGCCAACGCAACGACGTCACACACAGACGTCACACACAACAACAGCTAAACTAAGCTAATCTAGCCGAGACGACACTCGAAGTCGGACGGACACGTTTTTCTGCCAATCTGTGTGTTTCCCTTTTTGTCCAAATATATTTTTTTACGACAACTGTCTTATCCACGGTGTCTTTTATAAAGAGATTACTGTTACTAGTGTTCGTGTCTCAACATGGCTATGCTCGTGAAAGCAAAGCAACGAACTCAAACGCGTCTTCGTTCAATGTTGTCAACTAATATCCGGATTAATTTTAGGCAAATTTTCCTCAATTTTCCGGAGAGATTTTCATAAAAATTTGAAAAACCCGGAATTCCGGGAAAATCCGGATGACTTTCATCTGCATCTGCGAGGGAGCTGGATCCTATCAAAGAGACATAATATAGTAGTGACTACCACCAATTTATGTTGTTGTCATTGGTTGTGTTCACCTTTCATGATGTGAGAAGTAACATGAATCTGTGGGAACAAGAAGGATCAATTTACGGTTTTATTAATCGATATTGGGCTATGAAAAGTAAAATTGATTTGATTCCATTCATCGATTTTCTAAACCCAGCTCTAACTAGTCATTTTCACTACATTACAGACAACTGTGCCTAAGCGTGGAGCAGACGTTTATCAGCAACAAAACGTATTGAAGAATGGTAAATAAAAATTTAAAAATCCAGCATTTACTGGTCATGCGCGAGTAAATGAAATATTCAATTGCAATGTCTCACATTTTGACAGCAAAATGCCACCATTTAAGAGCAGTTTACCGACCGAAGGAAGTAAAGCATATTCCACCCCCATTCTACAACATTAACGATGTCGACCTCAATTCCACTGGTCAACCCGGGAGAGAAGGCCGAGGCCTCTGTTTGCTCATTTCTTCTAATTTCCACCGTGACATGATTTGCAAACGCACCAAACTCTTATCAGCGACGCTAAGTTCAGAGCAGCAGCCGCCGTGCTAGCAGGGCTACTTCTTTTTACCCTCCATCCCCTTGTTGCCCAGGCAACCTTGCACTCCCCCGCTCCCTCCCAGTTGTGCTGCAAACCCAATGCATGGGCATGCACCGAAAAATGCAATGTTCGGGGCCTTGCATCCCTCTGACGATATCATGCCAGGAACCGCAGCGCTCAAGGCTGGCTGGCACTGCGAGCTACCTAGCAGTTACTAAATTGAACCATTTTGCACCGCGAAACAGACCGCGACCCATCAATGAAGTCGGTTTAGAATACTGCGACTAAACCCGGCTACCATTTTGAACACGCACGAGAATGTTGGTACTTGCATTCGTAGTAAATTGAACATTGCCGGTCGGCAGCGGCTAGTTAGCCTAGCGTGCTAAATACCAACAAGCACGAATGATTTGGCGTTCGGCTAGCTCACTCAGTATAATCAATGCACAACACACTTGTGTAAACACACGAAAAAGTGTCTGTTATACCTGCTGGTCGCGGTCTTCATTTCTCGATATACGAAGACGGGCTTTGTTCTCGTCGCGGACGGGTGGATGGACCTAAAGTGCCGATGTTTACCAGGAACAAGGAGAGACAAGTCCCAGAATAAGGGTAAGAACTCCAGTCAGTGGAGACAAAGCGCGGAGACCATCTTGCCGGATGGCCGTGGACGCGCTAAAATGGCGCATGGAGCCCAAATCCTGCGAGGGCTCCCATTGGCTGACGGCCTCAGATGCCCTCCCGTCCTCACTGGTCCACGAGGTGGGCGCACCGTGCAAGCCGGAGCTACACACAAGCAAACGTTTTAACGGGATGCATGGCTACAACTGTGCTGTGCTTTTTACGCTTATGAAAAATCATCCATCCATCCTCACAAGGGTTGCTGGTGTGCTCGAGCCTATCCCAGCTGTCTTCGGGCAGCAGGCAGGGTACACCCTGAACTGGTTGCCAGCCAAATCGCATTGCAAAACAATCACACCTAGGGACAATGTTGTAGAGTGTCCCATTAACCCGCACATTTGTAATGTGGGAGGAAACCGGACGACCCAGACAAGGCCACGCAGGCACGGGGAGAAAATGCAAACTCCACAGAGGAAGGCCCGTGCTAGAATTGAACCCTGCACCTCTGCACTGTGAGGCAGACGTGCTAACCAGTTGTCCACCGTGCCGCCCTCTTCGTTTTTTTCAATGCCACTTATTAAATGAAGAATAATCATTCATTCATGAAGCTGTACCGTGGTCGACTGAGCACTTAGCACGTCCGTAATGCAGCGGTCTGGGGTTCTGGCCTTTCTGAGTGGAATTTGCATGTTCTCCCCATGCCTGCGTACTAACGAGAACGTTTCTCATCCTAAAGATTAACATATTTCTTTCTTTTTCGCCATGACACCTGGAGCTCCATATGGAATGAAGCCGAAATATAAAAAATATATATATTCTGAAAAAATGAAAAAAACCTGTTTCTTTTCCCCCAAATGAATCCATCCATTATCTGACCCGCATATCCTCACGAATTTCCCAAGTGAATGGAACTTAATTATAAGTTAAAAAAACGAATATTCCACATTATTGTACCATATAAAAACATACAATAACAACATAATTAAATAGAATGCAAAAAATTAAACCGTTGTTATGGAGAGCGCTTTCTCCTCCCCAGCTCTTCTTTAGTACAGTACTGTAAGTGCTTTGCAATAATGTCGGGTTTAGAATGTGCACATCTTGGCCACAAGTGGGCAGTAAAATTCCCTCTTGTCAACCTCGGTCGCCGGGAATTTTGGGCGAGTTTGGGTAAAATGCTTTGCTGTTGGCTGTTTCGTCAAGGAGGTGGACCCAATATTAAACAAATATTAATTAGATAAAATGTAGCAGAATTTATTTAAACAGGTTAATAATCAATTTATTTTGTGTCCCCAATATTTTGGAAAATCAATTGTATTGCATTGTATAATTACATTCTGTCAAGCACAGCAATAATTGCGCCAGGCTTTGAAACAGGCATATTAATTTGCAATAATATTCGTTGTTACATCCAATTTCACAATTTTTTTTCTCGACTCAGCCTCAATCAAAGTAGTGCAATCAAAATAAAGTTGCTTCAAGTAGAAGTAAGTTAGCAGGTTTCATTCACATTAATACAGGTTAATTAAAAATGCAAACTAAATATATTCAGCTGAATGTATTTTTTTTTATGCTTACCATAAGTTTTACCATCTGTAAAAACTAAAGCGGTTTTAGGCAATTGTTTTCCACTCGAATTTCTAATAAACTCTCCGATTTTGCATAAAAATCCAAAATATGTGATGATCCCATTCAGCTGTTTAAGTCTACAGATACCATAGTGTGTCATTTTCCTTTACTTCATGCATGGGGAAATTTAAATTACTCAAAATCTTCATGTGGCCTTCCCACGCAAGATTTTGTATTATTCATTTATTATTTTTTTTATGTGATGTGAGCTCGATAAATGCTGGTTCACAGCTTTCTTATCTGATGTGAAAAGGGGGTCAGGAAGCAGAGCACTAAAGCGGATGTTGCTGCAAATAAATCCTTGAAGACATGCAGTATGTTCTCAACGATGTGTATAATTGCCCTTATAACTATTTGTACAATTAGAGTTTTTATGATTTTGACTTAATCCAAGGTCAACTTGTCTCAGTGGGAGAAGGAAACACCTCATGAGCCAAGGCATAGCACATCAAAAGGAGGCCAAGATTATTACAGTTAATGAAAACTAACACAAAAAAAAACACTCAAATTAAATTGAAAAAAAAATCCTTGACAAAATAAATTAAAAACAAAAATGCTTTTTTAAAAATTGAAACTATTATAATTATAGACATATAATTCATTCATTCATTCATTCATTATCCGAACCGCTTGATCCTCACTAGGGTCGCGGGGGGTGCTGGAGCCTATCCCAGCTGTCTCCGGGCAGTAGGCGGGGGACACCCTGAATTGGTTGCCAGCCAATCGCAGGGCACACAGAGACGAACAACCATCCACGCTCACATTCACACCTAGGGACAATTTGGAGTGTTCAATCGGCCTGCCATGCATGTTTTTGGAATGTGGGAGGAAACCGGAGTGCCCGGAGAAAACCCACGCAGGCCCGGGGAGAACATGCAAACTCCACACAGGGAGGCCGGAGCTGGAATTGAACCCGGAACCTCAGCACTGTGAAGTCGACGTGCTAACCACTGGACTACCGGGCCGCCCACATATAATTCAACTATCTATAATTTTAGGTGAAAATGTCCTTTGTTTTTCATCCATACATCCATTTTCTAATTTGTTTATCCCCACAAGGGTCACTGGAGCCTATCGGGCAGTTGGCGGCGGACACAGAGATGAACAATCATCCGTGCTCATACTCACACGTAGGGACAATTTCGAGTGTTCCATTAACCTGCCTTGTATGTATGTTTTTGGAATGTGGGAGGAAATCAGAGATATATATGAGATAGGGTAGGCATATCTCCACAAAAGATGATTTCTTGACACAATTCAATACAATTCTTGATACACGGGGTATGATTCAAGGGTGTAATGTAACAATTTTAAAATTTAACGACTCAATTCTGTTTAATTCAACGAGATAACATTCCTTATGTGATGGTTGCAGCTTTTGTCAAGTTTATTAATATGCAAAAACATGTAAAAGCTCTCCAGGACCCAAACTATCCAAGTTAATTTCATTCAAAGAAACAAAAAATCAACAGTAACATCCAACTGATTTATATAAAGTGTACCTCTTTCATAAAAGGGGATTCGATGTACATGGAGCGTGATACAAGTCAAGGATGTGACTACTTTAAAATGCAACAATTTGATTTGTCACATCGAAACCGGTTTTACAATATGAATCAGTTTTCGTTAGACTCCTAATATATAAAGATATATATCTATATATCCAGGGGCCACTCTGACTGTGGGCGCGGGCTACATGCGTTGCCCATCCTCACTGCAAGTCCTTATATGGTGGCACTTTCCTCTTATGTATTTCCATCAACTGCATTTGTTGTTGATATAAAAAGCAGACATTTGAAAGTGGGGCTCATTCAGCTTTGTGTTCCACCTGACAGCATCGGCCTGTGCTCAACTTCTAAATCATGACACCATTTAGGATCAATGTAATATCCATACTTGTGACCTTCCTTTTAGCATCCGTTGTGGTTTCCAAAGACATCTATCTGAAGGTTATCAAGGAAGCGGCAGAGGATGCATGTCGTCTCCCTGTAAGTATATACGAACAAAAATAATCAAATAATGTTAATTATATTTATTGTGTTGAGCTTTTTGCCTTTTTCACAGGTGCACAGTATAATGGTCCAAAGGCCAAACACCACAAGATGTTTGGTAGGTTTGAGACATTTTCAGATGACAGACAGCAAGGTAGGCTTTTTTGTACATAGTTTAGAGTATTAACAGTGGCCTTTCTTTACAGAAGAGTTTCTTTTGCGAAGCTGAGAAGGCTTTGAAACACGTTTTTTCAAAATCACCGAGTGTAATGCAGCAAAGGTCAAAAAACACCACATGTCCGGTAGGTTTGAGACATTCTCAAATGACAGCAGTGTAGGCTTTGTCAAACGAACGTGTAGTTGACATTAACAGTGGGCCTTCTTTACAGAAAAGTTCATTCTGCAAAAATGACAACGCCTTGAAAAATACTACCGGTAATGAACTAAAGATACTTGCCCGTAACCTGCATCAGTACAACAAAAAGGTAATCAATTATTAAGATACATACTGGTTCATAAAAACTTTCATTTTTCAAGTCTCATCCGTGTATTGTGTTCCAGAATGGAGTGGAGACGTGTGACCTGAAAATGAACACAAAATATCCTCTATGCAAATTGTTGGAGGATATCGCAAAATGTGCACTGCTACAGGTTAAATGACAAAAGTGATGCTTCTTGATGTGTTTTCATGAGAATAATTTATCAATTATGTTATATCAATTAGAAGATCAGAAATATATTTTTGCACATTGTTGTTGAAGTGTTCATATTTATTTATCAGTATAATTTAGAAGCAGGGTCACTGCTACCCCTTTGGGTGGCCTGAAATGAAAAGTCAGAGGGTAATCCCCACCTAACCCCACCCCAATATTCCAATTTTTCATGGCTTGAATTTTTTGTGTGTGGGTATGTGTTGGGTGGGGGTGAGGGTGATGTGCATAGATACATGTACATGTTAAAAAATGTAAATTGTAATGTAATCCAACTGTCAGAATATTAAAGACACTCAAAAACGTTTAATCGCCTTTGGATCTCACTCGCTCTGTGTGTGTGTGCATGCGTGTGCGCGCGTGTACTTCATTATTTTGTTGCAAAAAAAAATCTATAAAGCAAACCTAAAAAAGTAAATACAATGTTTATTTTTAGATAGTTAGATATATCTTAATCTCATTGAGGGAAAGTATAGATTTGGTACCTTCATAACATTTTTCAAATCTTTCCGCTTTGTTATAGCTTGTGAAAGGTAGAAAAGATCTCGAGAACTTCTCGAAAAGTTCACGTCACTGCCCACTGCCCATTCCCGTCTCATAGAAAGACACTTTTTGTGTGGCACATGACGTTAACAGCGAAAAACAAATGCTTGTATTCATTTATTCACGTGACAAATTTAAACAAGTTTAATTCATTTGAGGGCGGCCCGGTAGTCCAGTGGTTAGCACGTCGGCTTCACAGTGCTGAGGTTCCGGGTTCAATTCCAGCTCCGGCCTCCCTGTGTGGAGTTTGCATGTTCTCCCCGGGCCTGCGTGGGTTTTCTCCGGGCACTCCGGTTTCCTCCCACATTCCAAAAACATGCATGGCAGGCTGATTGAACACTCTAAATTGTCCCTAGGTATGAGTGTGAGCGCGGAAGGTTGTTGGTCTATGTGTGCCCTGCGATTGGCTGGCAACCGGTTCAGGGTGTCCCCCGCCTTCTGCCCGGAGACAGCTGGGATAGGCTCCAGCACCCCCCGCGACCCTAGTGAGGATCAAGCGGTTCGGAAGATAATTCATTTGAACATTTAATTCTTGGGCATGGTCTTATTTTTAACTCAAACATAGGTTGACTTGAAAATAATGGATTTTAAAAAAAGGTATTACATTTATCACACACACACACAAAAAAAAACGCTCATTTGACTCAGTCACCTTTGACAGGCATTTAAACTTAAAAAACATCAACATAACAAGAACATTCAGACCCATTGTACAGTGCAGTGGAATATTATTTGCCCCCTTGCTGATTTTTGTGTTCTTTGCATATTTATCACATACAAAAGGTTTCCCTTCATCAAACACATTTTAATATTGCACAAAGACAAGTCAAGTAAATACAAAATGCTATTTCTAAATACCAATTCAATTAAGGCGCAAAAAAATATCCAATTGTGCCTGTGCTTATGTGAAAAAGTAATTGCCCCCCAAACCTACTAATGGGTTGTGCCGCCCATGGCAGTAATAACTGAAACTCGAGCATTTGCGGTAATTGGTGATGAGTCTTTCACATTGCTGTGGAAGAATTTTGGCCCGTCTTCTTTGCAGAATTGCTTTAATTCTGCCATATTGGTGGGTTTCAAACACGAACTGCCCGTTTGAAATCACTCTACGGCATCACAATTTGATTCAAATTTGGACTTTGACTTGGCCACCCCAAAACTGTAAGTGTTTTTGGTTTAGCTATTCGGAAATGGACTTGCTGGTGTGTTTCCGATCTGCATGATCCAAGAGCGCTTGAGTTTGAAGGCGCAAACTGAATGTCGGATGTGCTCCTTCAGGATCATGGCACGATCTTGGAAAGAAATGACATTAAATGTTTCCATCTACCCCCTGCAATGTGCTCACATACCCCAACCCGGGTTGGAAAACGTTGTCCTATATCATTTAGTGAAAGTAAAAAAAGACCAACAAGAATGTGAGGTAAACGTGTGTAAAATAATTTAATAAATAAAACATCCAGGGTGAATGTAAACATTCGACATACATCATGATATAAAACAAAAGCCAGTTTGCCTCTACTATTAAACATGCACGTGAAATTAATATGACCTTCACAGAGCCTCACCAAGTGCATTATACTAAGGCATACAGTAAATATGGTGCATCTCAATAATACAGCTATTAACTTTTCAAAATAAAACAAAGTGGCACGAACGTGAGAGCTGGCTGGCATGCAGACTCCCAAAGTTTCTGACCCACATCACATAGTAGAAAGCGCACTTTCACCGAAATACTTCGAACTATCTCTCTCTTCAGAGGAGAGGCATTTCCCATAATCTTCAATAATTGAATTTGACTGAAGGATCTTTTATCATTGCAAGTTACTGCATTGAATTTTCAATCAATAAAACAGTTGGCTTGTCTTCATCCCGCGCGTGCAAGAACAACTATCAGTACATACAGAGTTTATAGTTTATGTATTTTCACATCTTTTAAATGGAAATATTGGGCTGAAGGAAGTTCTATGGACTGCTCTTTTTCAGGGACAGAGTCATTGGAGGACAAACTTGTAATTTCTGACTTAAATGATATGAAAAGGATATACAGTTAAACCAGCTTTTTTGGGGGGGGGCAAAATATACATTTGCATTTGTTGAATTGGTATCCCTTATTTGGAAATTATATAAGTGGGAAAAGATCATTAAATGTTATTAAACAACTGCAATTTTTACAATTGTTGTATTCGGATTCTTTTCCCTTTGGAAAACTTGTTTTTAAATGTCTGCAAAAATGTTTTCCATCACTGTTCTCACCCTGATCACCAAATGTCAGAACTATCCTCCCAATGTTCAACACTTCTTTTGGACAGTCCAGTTTTTCCTCAAAACAGCGATAATCTGGTATTCGCTTTTCAGTGAGACAAGCCTGGGGACTGATTTAAACATATTTGACGGATACCTTAAAAAAAATTAAAAAATTGCTACCTGGAGCTGCTCTGTGCGAAGGAAAATGTACTTGCTAGGACACCGATTTTAAATATCAACTAGTTAACTTGTCCGTATCTTATGTCCCTTGTAACAGGGTCCTGTGGTGAGAATTAGCATTTGTGCTAAAACATGTCAAGAACTAAAACATCTGGTTAGTCCAATGTTTTTGTGATGTCCATTATAAATAAAAATAGAAATAAATTTAACTTTGACTTGAGAATTTTGAGAAAAAGAAAATTTTCAGACAAAGTATGAAAAAATCAGTCTCTTCAATCCACGCTTAAGTCTTTTTCCCTTTTTGGTGTGTCATTTCTAGCAAACAGAGATCCACTCACCAAATAAAATTTAAATTTTTAATTGACCTTAAAATTTGGCTGGAGTATAAATCATTTTGGAGTTAACAGAACATCCTCTCAACTGTCATTTTTATTTCATATTATATAGTAATTGTACAAATTCAAAACTTCCTTTTAATTTGACTGATGTTGCTTCTTTGTATAGAATAAAGCACCACTTGAAATGTTCAACACCAAGAATAACAGTGACTCCAATGACCTGTGATGAGTATTACTGTACAATCACTCTGCTGCAGAAAAACAAATGTTGCCATACCATGACTTCCCAGGGCACCACAGCTGTTGAAAATGCATTTCAAAGTGACCGTATATGTGAAGCTGGGGATCCTATGGACTATAATATGCTGCACATCTTATAGCAGGGTCACATTTAAACCTGTCAGCTATACAGTGTACTCAGATCATCTTTTGACTAAGGCTCATCAGTTAATTTGACGAGAGACTTCTTCACTTGACAATGCCATGTCTTCACTGCAGAGGGGACTCGATGGCCGCCTCTGCTTTTGCAGCCCTTTTCCTGTGAGGGATACCAGGTAAGTGTTAGCACTCTGTCAGGAAGGCTGCTTCTCAGAACGGGAGATTATATCCTGATATCAGCACACATATACCAATTCACTCGATCAACAAATAACCACATTCAAATGAATAAAAATAGCACAAAATATTTGTGGTTTCAAGTTTTGAAAAAAATTTACAACCCATCCATCCTCTACCGTGTATCTTATACAATGTCGCAGTGAGCTGTCGTTTACCCCAGTTCACTGATAGGCGTGAGATGAGAGGAGAGATGAAATGCTGACTGGAAACTGAACCGCCTTCAAGGAAGTTAGGCAAGTGAACTGCAACACGATGAGTGCCCCACTTACTCGGCATAATGACACCCGACAAGAGTGTGAAGAGCATGGTACAGATTTGGCGCTCAGCTTTTGAGCAGCAAACGGCATTTGCAATTTGTTTCTTAATCCAATTTGAGCAGCATGGGGTCAGCTCATGCTACAATCTCAGGGGTTCGACAGAGCTTCTGCCATGGAGGTTAAGACACACGCGACTCAACATGTCAATTAGTTATGACGCGCCCACTTGGCCATCACTGGCTGGGTCATTTTGTTTGCAGTTAAAAAAAAAGTGTACTTATGTCTTGAAATTTTGTTTACGTTTTTTTCTGTTTTTAATAAATGTGTTTGTTTATGTCTTGAATTTACTTATTTTAAAAAATCGGATTTTTATTTTTTACAAATGAAGGGTTCGGTGAATGTGCATATGAACTGGTTGGGTTCGGTACCTCGAACAAGGTTAAGAACCACTGGTCTAAAGACAAATGACTACTTACATGAACAGCATACAATAGTGTCTTGAAGTATGAGTTTTGTTCATTCTGTGACCACACTCTTTAACTTAACAGAACCTCAAGTCACCGATTTAGTATTAACCACCCCCCCACCCCAAAAAGGGGGGGCAACTAGAATACGCACACGTGGGCACGCACACACTTGAATATAGGTGAGTCTTTGTCCGTCTCCGTGCCTTCTCTTATTCCGTTCAACTCAAGAGGCGTTCATGACCGCCTCTGAAAAACGCATTGGCATTTCCTTGATCATAGCGCCACGACTACTACGATCAGATGTCAGTAGTAGTTATTTATTCCTCAGAGATGAAAGTGGACTTTTCTGAAAATCCCGGTGGAAAAAATAAATTTTTAATATATATATATATATATATATATATATATATATATATATATATATATATATATATATACGTGTGTGTGTGTGTGTGTGTGTGTACACGCACACACACGCGCACGCGCACACACTTGGCCGATCACGCATGAATTAGTTTACACAAAACGCTATTCAAATATTCGACATTCAATGATTAATCTTCCTTTTGTGAATGCGAGGCGAGGGTATTACTGTTGTGGCGACGCCACTCAAGCTAAGCGAGGCTCAGCAGTAGATAGTCTGCGGCTCTCTGCTGTGCGTGCTTCAGCGCGAACATGTACGCAAGCGCGTCTTTTGATTTCAACCAATCAGCGCCAACGCAATGACGTCACGCACCCGACGTCACACACAACAACAGCTAAACTAAGCTAAGCTAGCCGAGACGCCACTCGAAGTCTGACGGACACGTTTTTCTGCAAATCTGTGTGTTTCCCTTTTTGTCCAAATATATTTTTACGACAACTGTCTTGTCCATGGCGTCTTTTATTCGTTCCCATGGTGTTTAGCAAGTGTGTTTATAAAGAGACGAAAATCTACGCTCATAAAAGCAAAACAACGAACTCAAACGCGTCTTCGTTCAATGTTGTCAACCAATATCCGGATTAATTTTAGGCAAATTTTCCTCAATTTTCCGCAGAGATTTTCATAAAAATTTGAAAAACCCGGAATTCCGGGAAAATCCGGAGGACTTTCATCTCCGATTCCTGTGTTGTGTATTCACAAATGATGAACTCACAATATAAATTCTGTAGGGGTGGCTATAGAATTTATTTTGTGATGCCTTCGCTTGCTTTTAAGTTTTGATGTATTATTTTCAATGTTTGTAGTTTCATTGAAGTAATCATTAATTTACGTTTTTCCGAGGCGGTCTTGATCGCCTCTTGAGTCGAACGGAAGAAGGCACGTAGACAGACAAAGACGTACCTGTATTTGTTGAGACTGTTTTAAAAAATGAACACCACAGCTCTCCTTTTTTCAGAGCTGCAACAAAAACGTATTTAATAAAGCAGCGACACAGTTCACTGAACCAACAGCAAGTTATAACATTGGAAGCAAGATAGGCAAGTAAAAATAAGCAACTGAGATAATGTGGTTGCACAAGTATGCACACCTTCTTATAGTTGGGATCATACTCAAACGCATTTTAAATTGAGGTAATACATGCCTGCCACCATTTCAAGTGCCTCCAATTAACTCCAAATAGAGTTCTAGTAGCCTTTAAGTGTGATCTTTGTGTTGTGATTACCTGCGACCAGTCTTGGGCCGGCCGCTCTTGCTGCTTTTCGATGTTTTGGGCCTCTCTAGCTTCATCAGTGACTGTTGCATGCTCTCCTCTGTGTAAGCCAAATACACATATGACAGGTCCACCTCAAAAGGCTGCAGGATGAGAAAGAGTCATCAGGCACAGAGTTTAGAAGAAAGGCGACAGATTTGAACATTTGTCAACTGGACTCGAGCAAGTAGAGGAGAATAGACTTACATCTTTTTCTTTTTTGCCTGGAGCAGGTGTCTGCTTTCTCATGTTGTTGCCAGTGAAGGCGACACATTTCTGACACAAGAAAGACACAAATCATAGATTTTCATATCTTAACACCAACTACCCACCAGGATTCACTTCTTCAAATAAATCTAAGCTTCATATTAAAATTAACCACAAATGAAAAAATACCAGCTGCCATTCTCCAATGTCTTCATTCCAGTGCACATAGTTCTCAATCATCTCCTACAAAAGAAAAATAGTACGTCAAAGTTACACATACATAATTATAGAGAAGTGGGTTAGTCTTCATAGCTCGTATGGAGGGAGAGGCAAGTCGAAGGATACTCAACTAAACTCAACTGTATTTATAAATCACTTTCAAACAGCCATCGCTGCATACAAAGTGCTGCACATGGAGCAATTTAACATATACAACAAACAGTAAAGCAAATCGGTAATAAAGACGGTGGAAAGCACCGAACAGCAAAACCAAGAACAAATCTAAGTCATGCTGAGTCAAATGTCAAAGAATACAAGTGAGTTTTGAGGCGGGTTTTGAAGATGGGCAGCATACTCTTAAATAAGTCTCACTGGACTGATATAAAGAAGTCTCGCTAAACTGCAACATCAAAGAGCCATGAGAGCGGGGGCACAGCAGACAGGTGACGACCAAACCAAGTAACTTTAAATTGAAATTTAATGTATGTAAATTATTTGGTGACAAGCAAGATTCTTTCCCACTGATTGCATTTAACACGTCATAAATGCAGACCTGGTATTCCTGAGGAATAAAGTTGTCTATGATCAGCATTTGGAGTCGCAGCTCCCGGCTCAGCTGGCGAATGTTCTCCAGGAGGCCCTCAATCTCTCGGTGGTGCTCCTGTTGCAGGTCTGCCAACTAAAGTACAAAACTGAAGTCTGAAGAAGGCAGGGCCTCAATGAGAAATGTCGCATTGCATATATCTCACCAAGTTCCAGCAGTTTCACCAGCATTTGTTACCATTACAATAGCACAATTCTACCGATTCTCAGAAGAAATTGAGACGCAGTGTGGCATCAGATAAGGAGATTTATGAAAGTCACTGCCACGCAAAGGACGGGTGTTCAACCTTGATGAAGGTCCGTGCTGTCCTTTAACAGATGCTTTGTTCAAAATCTGATTAAACTTACCAATATGCTTAATATACGCCGCCGCCAAAGTCACTTACCTCTGATTTGGCAGCCATCAGCATGGTCCACACTTTTTTCAGCTTCTTGGTCTTCCCTTGGGCCTCCTCCTGAAGGCTTGTGTACTTCTCCTCAATGTCCAAGCGCTCTTGCTGTTTTTAGATATACATAGATACAGGTTCTACATAAGGGTACAGCGCATAGCAGGTAGATTGAGAAAGTATTTTAATATATAGTAAACCTCCGCTAAATCGCGGTTCAGTTTTTGCCATCCCGCTATTTTTTCCAAAGCATTGCGACAGTTGTCAGTATATCTTTTTCATATGTGTCTATATTTTTTAAAGTATGTTTTAAGACCTTAAAAAAATGTCATAAACGCTATATAAAAACATGGCAAGGGTGTATCTCAAGATCGTGGATTTCACTTATTGCTGGAGTGGTCTAGCATGTAAACCCCACGATGAAGGAGGGATTATTATAGTAAATTAAACTGGGGAGCACAATTTTTGATTGGTTAGGTCTGACAGCTGTTTCAACAAAGTGATCTCACTTGAGCAATAGGAAGCTCCAATTTCCTTAAAAAATGTTAAATACATGTGTATGAATGTAAATAAAACACAAAGATGGAATCCATACAAGCTTGAACGAATGAAGAGAAAAATGCATAAAATGAAACAGAACTTACAATGGTATGCCCATGGTTATAAGATTAAGAGAAAAGATCGCGCTCACCCTCTTAATTCCTACTATGATGGATTGCTGTTTCCATTGGGAGTTGCATACACTGCTAACCGCGCTGGCTCGATTGTGATTACACAAACAAGTTGCTGTAGCTGTAAATGTGTCCAATCATAATCAGTTCTTTATTACGAGAGCTAATCAGTGGGATTTTGCTGATCTGATGGGTAGAATACGAAAAAAAGAACATACCAGGAAAAAAAAACCTGACTGCAATTTTGGAATAGGCAAGCCAATTTTCACTTTGGTCAGAATAAAAGAAAATTCCAATTTGTTCCCCAGTATTATTGTGTCACAGCTAAATGTTAAAAACATCAGTTTATCAATTTAAAAGGGGAAAGAAAAACAGCTTATTCCTTGCTACAAGTTTACCTCTTTTTCCTCCAGTTCCTTGCGAAGGCGCTCCGCCCTCCGCCGGCGTTCTTCCAACTCACTGTTGGACTCCTCCAGAAGCTTCTCCTGCTCCTCAGCCTTTGCCAACAGGTCGACACCCCCCACGATAACCTTCTTCTCCAAAGCTGACAATTTCTCACGCAGAAGATGATGCTCCTGCCTAAGAGTGATAACATGAGTCTGTGGTGAGACACGCGATGTCGTACAATTAAATCTGACGAGGAACACAAGTCATAATCTTAATTTATCTTACTCTACCGACACTCTAAACCAGTGGTTCTTAACCTGGCTGGAGGTACAGATCCCAACCAGTTCATATGCAGATTCACCAAACCCTTCATTAGTGAACAACAAATACCGGTATATGAATTTTTACAAATTCAAGACATAAAAATGCATTTAACAACAGAAAAAAGTAAATAAAATTTCAATACATAAGGCGTAGAAAAAATAGTAGTGTGTTTCCGGTAACATGAAATTTCGGCATAGGGTCGGTAGGTCGGAGAAATGTTTTTATTTTTTAAAATATTTTTGCCACGCCCCCATCATAAATGTAAACAAAATAACCATAAAACATAAAACAAGGAGACATTGAAACCCCCGCTCGCCGCCGAAGGAAAACAAACAAACAAACCAAAAACTACGGCACCCTGAGGATTTCACATAACAATAGTTACCGGTAGCGTGTCGTTTCCGTGGCGTCATTTTACGGTACCGAAACATAGTTTAACCATTAAAGTCACCGCACACGACTTGACTGTGTGATCAACGCGATTTCACTGTGCCTCTGTGTGTTTGTGGTGTGTGGGTGTGTTTCTTCGAATTTACTTTCGTTTTGAGTGTTGGGGGGGACGCAACAGATAGGTGCGTATGCGGGTTGCTATTTTAGTCCGCAAATTGAGGAATCGCGCGGATGAAAGTTTGAGATGGCGGCGAAAAAAACTCACAAAGGTCTACTAATTACGTCGTTTAAGAAATGGCAATGCCAGTCTGATTTTTCGTATGAATCTCCGAAGGGCGTATCACTAAACTCACCTGTGACGTATGCACAAAACACGAGAGCGAGAGACGGACGACGCGAGGCACGATTACATGGCAAATTGGTCATTAGATTTGTAGGCTAATCGTTGTGAAAAATATTATGAAAAAGTATTGGTTATTCTATAATTTACTGGTTGTAGCATGGTAACTTTATGAATAAAATATTCGTCACAAGGTGTAGTAATGCTAGACTGCAACACACAAAACGCGGTCTAAACTATTTTCGGAGATCGCGGCCGCCGCCATGATTCAATGTTGTTGACACACGACGGCAAATGACGCGCATGCTCAACGTGAATATCGCGAGAGTTTGCACCGATGTAAACATCTTTCCTTTTATTATTTATAATTTTGTCTGTGGTTTTATTGTTCTTGTTTTGATTGTAAAGCGTCCTTGAGTGTTTTGAAAGGCGCGTATAAATGAAATGTACTGTAATATCTGTTTCTTGTATTCGTGTGACGTCATAGAAAGGGGAGGGGCGAGATTGGGGGAATATTGGCTCCGGTAGTTAGTCTGAGTGTGGAGCGCATGAGCGTGAGTTGTGGCTAACAGCAACTCCTTTGAATGCGTGTGTTTATTGCTTGTTTTGTTTATTAAAAAGCGACGAATTGCATCAGCGACTGCGTGCATCCTTCTCCCCGTTATTGAAGGGCATTACAGTACTATTATTATTATTATTACACAAAAATGTAGAAGGTTTGAAAAAAATACCGACCGGAACGTTTTTTGTTCGAGGTAGAAATTCTCGGTCGGTCGGGTTACCGGAAACACACTACTTTTTTTTCTACGCCTAAGTATAACTTTTGAAAATTTTAGGATGTACTATCATGACAGTCACACGTTCACTACTGAGAGAGCTAAATTTCCCGCAGCCCTGATTGGACAAGCAATGTAATGTGATCATCTGCAGCCAGTGATGGCCAAGCGGGAGGTGTCATAACTAATTGACATGTTGAGTAGGGTATGTCTTATCCTCCATGGCAGATTCAGCGAACCCCTCGGGTTCGATCGAACCCAGGTTAAGAACCACTGCTCTAAACATTGATCAACAAAAATAGGCTCCAACAATAGGGTGACCTCTTTAACATGAGATGTATCTCTTGCAATGTTTACACACAACAAGTTGCAAATGAAACTTTGATGCGCGTTCTAAAAATAAATAAATAAAAATATCTACATACTGATTGAGTGAGATTCATTTAAAGTCTGTGAAGAAGTGTTGCTGCTCTTCTGGGGTACTCACTGAGCTTTAAGAAGATCCTTTTCCCGCTTCTCCAATTCCGCCTTTGCCTTGTTTCGCTCCTCTTCCTCCATGTCCAGCTTCGCCTCCAAAGCTTTTCTCTCCTCTTCAATCTTGGCCTGCATTTCCACCATCTTTTCTGGTGAAACCTTCTTCTTCCCTGAAAAAACAAAAAAGGTTCATGTAAATGGGATAGTGCAATATCCAATATTTTAATGGCACAATGGTGATGAAGATAGAAAAACGCAGATGGAATTCAGTCTTGGACAAAAATGTAAAACGGCGACTTAGCAACACAGTACCGTATTTTCCGCACAATAAGGCACTTCACAGATGAAGGCGTCACGTCAATGAATGGCCTGTTTTAAAACAGTTATCATATAAAGGGTGCACCGCATTATAAGGCGCATAGAATAGAAGCCACAATAGTGGCTGCGGTTGTATTATTTTTCCACCAGATGGAGCTACTCTACCGAAAACACAATACAGTACAATACAGCTTTATTTTTATACAGCTTTTCACAACTGCTGCAGCTCTAACAAAGCGCTTTACAGAACATTTAAAATACTACGTTCAAGAAATCAGAATATAGATCCGTATATAAGGCGTATGAGATTATAAGGTGAATTGTCGGCTTTTTAGAAAATGTAATGCTTTTAGGTGCACCTTATAGTGCGGAAAATATGCAACTTATAAATAATCCCAGAAATATATAATATGCTTTCTACAAACAGCATAACATTTGTCACAGAACATAAGGACGAAGAATTTTATTACACCGACCTCTTTCACCTTGAAGGAAGAAGAATTGTAAAGACAAAATGGCAGGAGGAGAAGAAAGAACACATAAGTGTTAGGACACAAATACTACTACAGCAAAGACAAAGAAACTAAGAACACATTACACACATTAATGAATGAAACAAGATGAAGGTGAAGGCCCTATAAAGAGTAGAAGAATAAAGCCTAGCTGAGTCATGAGCTGAATGTGGGCATATGCAAATAAATTTAGTCTAACATTCATTAATAACAGCATAGAGCAGAAGCAATAATGGGAGGATGTGATGCGTGTGTGTCGTATGCAATTTGCCACAAGCATTGTTTATGTTAGTCAATTCAACTAGCAGCTTTTGGCAAGTTAATACTGAACAGACCCCCCCCCAAAAAAAATACTGACAAAACTACGTCATGTCAATAAAATGTGATCTTAACAAGTCATAGTAAAAGCGTTTGACAACAGTAAATTCCTCCTCTCCATGAGGACAAAATTGATTCCTTTCCTATAATTCTTACCTCTTCGTCTCCTGCGTCCTTGTCCAGAGTCCCCTCCTTCTTCATCCCCTTCATCCAGCTCTTCTGACCCACTGCCGTCCGAGCCAGAAATCTCTTCACCTAGGATGTTCAAAGCATTAAGGAACAATATTATAAACTTACATTCAGACGACTACGACATGAGAGTGATTGTAATTGTGTTCAGCTCAAGTATGTAGGGGGAAAAGGGTTTATAACCTTACCTTCCTCAAGTTTCTTTTTCAGATCCTCAATTTCCTTCTGAAATTTGCGGAGTAGAGCTTCCTTGGGATCCTCATTTATTCTGGCTTTGTTCTTGATGTTTTTGGCTCTGTTAGCATAGCGCAGGGTACTGATCGTCTCATCATAGTTATAGTCTGCGGGGCCTATGTTTGCACACTGGTTGGGGACAAGCAAGAATGTCAGCATGCTGAAGTCTCATCAATTGTTGGAAAGTGACTTGCTTGTTTGACAAGTTTGACTTACCATCAAAGTCTTCGAGTTCCCTCCGAGTGAATCTTGCAGCAGGCGGGTAAGTTTGGAGTTCCTGTAGGGCACATGGGTGCTCTTGCCATCCACCAGGGCAGAGATGACATTACCCAAAGTGGAGAGCGACAAGTTGATCTTTGTTGCTTCCTTGAGGCGCTGTCCTGTGGCCCCTGTTTTACCTTGTCTCTCTGAGCCCTGTGAAGAAGGTGGCGAGATTAAATTAACACAACGGCAGAGCCCATGACCACATCATCACAATTTTTTTTTAAAATTTTGGTCATGGTTAAGGTTAAACATAATTCTGTGTTCTAAGTGTTTTCTTCAACTGGTATTATCTTTACATACGATATTCAAAACAACTCCTCTTTATTCTTGAACTACACTTATTTTCATGCTTTTACAGTAAATGTTTTTTTTGTTTTTTTTTACAAACACTTAAACCAGCATTATAGGTTTTCTTCTGACCACAGAGAGGGAAAAATAGGTACAAGTGGACTCTAACCTTTGAAATGTTACTGTGATAATAACTTCCCTTTTTTTGAAGTGATGTAGCTAATGTTTTACATACTGCGAGATCAACCAGATGAAGTTTTCCCATGCGCACGTGCTGGTTTCCGTCCACACCCTTCTCGCTGCACTCGATGGTGATGGTGAAGATGGCATGTGATCTGGAGCTGTGCTCATTCATATTTGTTGCACCAACTGAGCCTATTGAGAGGGAAATACAAAAACAACAGGTAGTTCAATCGAAACAATGATGAAGCTACACACAAAATAACTATTGTGTGTGAATCAAGAGGATACGCGGTATTGTACAAAGGTTTGTGATTAAAGCCACTTTGGAGTCAGTTTAAGTTCCTTGTTATTAGCAATGTGGTTTTGCCAAATTATTCGATTGAGAATCCTTACAAGATTAACAATACTGTTGGAATATGTAGGTGTTAAGTCTCTGCTTACGGTTTTTGTTGCCCAATGTCATGATCCTGTCCATGTCATCAGCATTGTTCGCCACATACCCAGAAAGATCTTTGATATACACGCCCACATCTGGTCTTTCTTTAACCTATTATGGGGGGAGTACACTTTATGATGCGCAACAATTATTCATTCCCTCTTGTTGCTTTTGACAGTTCTAAAAAGGTCAATGTCTTTAGCTGCTCTGTTTCAATATAAATTACTGAATCAAAAAAATCTTTAAGTGACGGATACGATACCTCGAGTCTCTGTGTCTGGTCCTTGGCCAACAAGTCACGCACTTCTTCATTATAAATCTCCAGGTATGATACATGAACCAGAAATCTGTAAAAGTGTGGGACATCGGCTAAGACAATGTATCATGAAAACATTTGAAGTTGTTCCAATATCTTTTCAAATTTCACAAGCATCAAAATGTTCAGATGTAAGTAAAAAGAGTATATATATGTTGTACAAAACCAACTTCCAAAAATGTTACAGATGCAAACTTTACATTTTGTATTGCATACCTAATGAAATGCAACAATGTAAGGTACAAATAAAAGGCACAATATGGAGAATGTGGAAAACAAAGCCCTAATGTTTATGTACCTAGTGTCCCCCTCTGCCTTGGCAATGTGACCAAATATATGGGCAAAGGAATTGGGGATTATCCCTCGGAGCTCTGGCACTGCTCGCACACCTTCCATGGTGAAGGTCTTCCCGGTTCCAGTTTGCCCATAGGCAAAAATGGTACCTGAAATGGGTAGAAATATTACACACAAAAATGTGTTAGAAAGATGGGTTTGAAAATATAGGAAATAATGATCACGGATATGAAAGTTTGTGACCAAGTCTGACTAATACACATTAAATCAGTATCGCACTGAATGAAGTAGGCTCTCTTTGTATATGTGCTGTTTGATTGTCTGGCCGACATTTCAGATGAAAGCTTGTAGTTTTGTCTTAAAATGTAGCTTTTGTGACACCAGTCTTGTAACTTTTCTGACACACTGGTAGATTTTGTTTGGTGGTGGGAGGTGACATTTTTTCGAATATTAAGTAGGCACTTTGGCTCAATGAAGGTTGGTAAATTCATGAGAGGGCGAAACATATTTAAACATCCCTCAGTTAGACGTGGTGTACTTCTACAAAACTACAATAAACACAAACAAAAACGCTCCTGAATCTTAAAACTGTGCAAGTATACATGTTGAGATGTATGTTTGTGCATTTCCTGCACTGACAATTTGAAAATATGTCCCGTTTTAACATAATAAATTGTAGGAAATGTGGGTGGAATGTTTTTGTCCTGGCTCACAGTACAGATGTCCAGGGTTTAATCCCTGGCCCTCCTGTCTGGAGTTTGGATGTTCTTCCAGTGCTTGTGTGGGTTTTCTCCGGTTACTCCGATTTGTTCCCACATTCCCAAAACATGCATGGTAGGTTGATTGAACTCTCAAAATTGTCCCTCAGTGTGATGGTGAGCACAAATGGTTGTTGGTCTATGAGTGCGCTGCAGTTGGCTGGCGACCATTTCAGGGTGTAGCCCGCCTACTGCCACAAGTCAGCTGGGGAAGGCTCCAGCATGCCCGTGACCCGATTGAGGATAAGCAGAGCAAATAATGGATGGATGGATGTGTTCCTTTTCATGTATTGTCTGTCTCATTTGTGTTGTGTATACTTATTCGCATCAGCCCCGGTCCCTTGTGTCTGTCTATCAGCTCAGTCTGTCACTCGGGTCTTGTCCATGTGTTCCACATTGTCTCGTCAGTTTGTTTGTATTTAGTTCCCTGCTTCCTTTCAGTCTGTCAGATCATTCCTTCTGTTGTTGTCCCTGGCAGTTCCTGTTTGCAAGTTCCATTTCCATTTTTTTTCTACTTTGCATCTAGTTTTCTGGACTTACCGCACTAATGTTGCATGTTTTATTCCGCATGCCTTGTTTGCTTTTATTATTTTATTTTTGGAAAATACATTTTGTTTGAGAGTTTGCCCTGCATTCCTGTCATGTCTTCCTGCACTTGGCTACACCTTTCTTCCACAACAACCACCCGCAAACATATGACAGTTAAAAAAAAAAAAAAAAAAATCTGATTCATGAACAGACTGTATATGGAAGGTGGGGCATGTGATGCTACTCCACAACTGTAAATGTTCATCTTAGAAACATCTTTACTGTTGAACAACCACCACTGGATAACATTGATGCCCCATTTTAGATATGGCATCAGCAAAGTTTGTGAGTCCACAAGGAGAAACTACTGCATTTTGTGCAAACTACCTCTTTTCTACTGCTGTTTATGAAAGCATGAAAAAAAGGCAGAATCAAGGTTTTTTGGGGGGGGGGTGAAAGGAGTAAGTATTCTTTCATTTGGTAGTTTGGTGAGTGTGTATACAATATAAAAAAATAACTGACCATAATATGTGGGTTTTGAAATGTTTAAATGCTCTAAAATGGATACAGGTAGTAGGAAATGAGTTTTAATTGATTACTAAAATAATCACGAGTGAGCAGCTCTAAAATTGACAAATGTGCAGTTAAGACATGTGATCAGTATCTGTCCACGTCACTCATGGATGAACATATTGGCTGCATAAAACCGTATTTGTACCCTAAAAGTAATGATCACTTTTATCCTGTATTACCATTGTACCCTGCCAGCACCGAGTCAACGATGGGCCGGGCAGTGAGGTTGTAGACATCCAACTGTTTGCTTTCTGGTCCAAACACTGTGTCAAAGGTGAACGTTTTGGGAGGCTCCTGCTGGGTCTCCAGCTTGTTGACTGTAATGGTGCCGCGGATCTCGTCCACAGCGACGGCCTGCTTGTGGCACATCGCAGTCTCTTTCTGGTTGAGCGGACGACATCGCACCACCACCTTGACGTTATCGCTCACCTCCGGCTTGTCAAGCTTATTGGTCTGGAAGACATCACGGCCGGTCATTGCACTACACCTAACCACAGTCAAACCCTACAATGAAAAACTACCAGGGATGAAATGTAATTAGTACCCAATCATAAGAGTCACGAGTAGATTAATTAGCAGTACTGTAGTTTCTGTTAGTCGGCTCTCGGTTGCTAGGGATGACGAGACGCAAACATTACAGATAACATCAACGGTGAGAAAAATCGAGTATTTACAGTGACTATACGCATTGGACGAAACAGACAAAGTGTAACAAAGCGCCAAGTGTCAATTTCCCCAGTCTTCTGGTTAACGGCGATGAGCTAAGAAGCTAACCGGTTAGCATCACATCATTGGAATCTGAGGGAGGAACCCTTGGTGAACAAAAACACAAAATAGAAAAGGACGGAGCGGCTTACCGGCATATTAATACAGCAGCGATGTAATTAGAGTATATGTGCAGTGACTGGTATTCGTATGGTTGTGTCCGTTGGACATTAGACTGGTTATTTAAAGAATTTAAACGCCATCGTAAAATCCTTAACATCAGTCTCAGGTTCGGTAGCCTGACTGAGACTGTCTGCGCATGCGTCACCTGCTGCAAAGCGACTTAAATGGAAATTACACTCAGTTGCCGACATAGTTTGATGTTTATAATGTAATTTAACTCAAAAAGTCGTGTTCATTCTACAAGGTATACTGAATTTGGTCTCAAAATGCACATTGGGTGCTTTTGAATGGTTGAGAAATATGTACAGTACTGTATGTACTATTTAATAAAAATCTTCACTGCTGACAGTAACCATCGACTCTGATCCAAATTGCTAGTTACACACCACAAACATGTGGACACCACACACCAGTTAGCATATTCTGTAGAAGCAACTTGCTAAACTCAAATCATATTTATTGAAATAACTATTTAGAATGTTATCTGTGAATAAATATAATATTCAACATCAAGCCGTGGGATTTTCTTGGGACCACATTCTCTATATACACGTTTTGTTTTTTTTAATTCTCTAGTCCCATCTTGATAATTGTATGGCTCTCACATTAATGTTCTTCCTTTCTTTGGCCCCTTATCAATCAATCCCCTCAAGCAAGACATTCAATTAGTTGTTATTAGTAGTTTATTGCCACATAAGAAGTATAGCTATTTGACATCACAGAGTGAAATAGATTGTATTTTCTTTGTAGGTTTTGACAAAGGCACACACTTGTGTACGTATTTAACAACGGCAGAAACAGGGAGACAGCAATTTGGTGGGTTTGTGTGCAAATTCTCAGTACATGTGGGCTATACAGTACATGCTATTACACAAAAGAAACACAAAATATATCTCTAAACATTTTAATATGACCCGACTCATTCATGGAAATCTCTTTCGGCAATTTCAATTACTGAATCTTGGCAAAGGGGTTACAAAATTGATTGATTCAATACAATACATCCTGATTTCTATAGCGCTTTCACAACAGCTGCAGTAACAAAAAGTCAAGTGAGCCTCTCCAGAGCATGAAGAATACTACTATGAAACAGGCCCGTCTGTCCGCTGGTCTCCTGGGTAATCAGAACACGGCCGTCAGGTCGAGGTCTGTGGACCAGGACCAGCTCTCCTTGGAGCAGACTTAGCTCAGAGTCTGTCTGAGCGAGATGAGTTGAATTCACTCTGTGTCTTAGGGGGAGGAAAAAACAAAAACAAAAGTGAAACAATGACTCTTTTGTTAATGGTTGTTCCAATTCTGAAAGTACCTGGTGGGGCTGAACTGGGCTGACATAGTTGATGGCGACGGCTGCGATGACATTGTTTTTTGCTGGTTTGAATTTAGATCTGAGAGGACAGTTTCCATGCCTTTCCTGAGAGTTGGAGCTTTTCCGTCTTTGAGGATTATTCCAGGCCCGTCTCTACCCAAGGTGAGTGATGGTGCCCATACTTCAAGTGGAGGAGGTGCTGGGGCGAAGTTGGACGGAACCTGGCTTCCAGAAGACCAGGAGGAGGTCCGAAGTCGTGGAGGTGAGGGGTCTTCATCTGTGAGGAAGCGCACTGACTTGGCAGGCTAGAAAAAAAAAACAGGGCATTAAAAAAAAAAGTATGTTGGCAATGTAACTGGAATCAAAGAGGAAAAAAACTCAAGTGTTAAGTGTTTGTTGTTATCTTTTTTTCTGGGTCACTGTTCACACAATCTGTGGGAGCAAATGATGTCATCAACATTTTCCTTTCAGAGGTAGTTTTAGAGATGACTGCTGTGCATTTAGTGTGTATTGACCAAACTACCATACAATACTATTTGCTTTGACATAGTCAAAAAAAGTCGAAAGTAGATCTGCAGAAAATTGTGTCCAGTAGATGAGAAACCATTCTAGTGGATGAGGCTGGAGGAGTGACAACAATAGAACTTATTTTGAGCACTACTTTACCTTGTCTACAGTGCTTTTATGTGAATCGGGTCTGACAAGAATTGAGTGAGGGCCACTGGATGGAGGCCGCTCATGCTGATAACCCCCGGTCTCGTGTAAAGTGCCAAAGTCCCTGTCTTTTGACAGCTGGGCAGCAGAGAGCGCTGTTGGCTCACTCATCCAACCGGCTGGTCTTCCAGAGTTGGATCCAATTCCACCGTTTTTCTTTCTCGGCAGGGCGGGCGAGTAGCCGGATGCCTGAACTTGAGCAAAGTGCTCCGAGTTGGAGGGTACATTCAAATTGGACGAATGGCTGAAAGGATTGGATACTGGAAAACGTATTCAAAAAGAACAAATTAGGAGACATTTACACACTAATTCTGAAATTAGGAGATGGACTGACTGCATTCACCTCTGTGTGGGTTAAATAGTCGCCTAACTGTCTCCCAACCTGGCGTGCTGCCATAGAAGGATGCTTTTCCAGCGCCTGTGGATGACATTGCGTGCTGCGCTCCATTTGGCACATGTGGGACCTGTCCTGCTGAGTACAACACCCCATCAGTATTTACCCTATCAGGAGCAAGGACCACAGCGGGATTCCTGGCAGTTGTGTGTTTTTTTGCCGCTGCTGCGTTGTGCTGTGACGATGCACTGGCCGCTTTGGTCTCCAGGAGTCTGGCTGACGTTCTACAGTGAGACAAAGTAGGATAAACTTAGCGATCCCCATTTCGAATCAAGCATTCTGAAGAATCCCTCATATAACGTTCTAGGTGTGATGCATTTTACATTCTACGTTTTTAATGAAAAACATAATCCTGCCCACACAAATGCAGGGCATCTGCATCCAAGCGTCCTTCGTCTGACGCACACTGCCATCAGGGAACGTGGCCTTTCACCTGAGCACAGGAGTGATGTAGTTGCTGGGCAGGATGCCCACTTTGCCCGTTCGGAGAGACAACCCACGCAGCCAGCCTTCTTTGAACTTGCCGTACACTCCCACCATCTCGCCTTTCCTCAGCTCCAGCTCCTCTGGGCGTTGCGGCTTATAGGAGTACAGCACAGCACACCTACAGTGTGAGGTAGCGAGGTAGCCCATGTTATTATCACACCATAATCAGGAACAGCAGGCATTGTGGTTCTAAATGTCTCGTTTAGACAGTGGTACATCTCAAGTTGAATGCCCCCGTGGTCATACAAGTTGCAATTCAACCAATGTTTGGGGAAGTAAGTTTCACAAAACTTCAAAGGATGTGAATCACTTTGAAGGATGACAGTAACATCAGAAAGTTTTGCAAGACCTCGGTTCTGCGCATCAAATCATTAAATAAAAAATACTGTTTATGCAAGTTAGCACACTGACATTACTCCAATCACAAAACCACCATTGTCACCACTCTCATGGTCACTTGTTCCGTTTTGTTGTTTTGACTTATGACAGTGGCGATGCGATGTTTTTCTTGTTCACTGCTATCCTGAAATTAATATCATACATCTTTATTTACATACCACTTTCATAACAACTGCAGCTGTAACAAAGCGCTTTACAGAACATTGAACATAAAATCATTACAATACAATAGAACACATAATATAAAAACATCCACAATAATACAATCGTAACAGCTATTCCTACGTACGTTAGGAGTGGATACAGATGAAAGAGGAGAGAATCAAATTCTCCTTTCACCAGTGGTTCAGAGACGTCATGATCACAGCATGCATGCTATAACGCACGTCTGCTACAAGCTAAGTTTGAAAGTTTGACCCTGTCCTTGATTCAAAATCCAAAATTAACTACCAGAAGACTACTGGTATATCTTCCCAGATAAAGCATTTAATGATACCATAAATGATTGACACACGGCCGTGAAGCCTTTGCTGCCACACAGGTGCTTGAAGAAGGCCTATTGTGTCCAAAATGTTTCCTGCTCGTATTCCGTCTTTAGCCATGCCCAAACAGGACCGCGGAATAACCTAAAAAAATTTGTTGGTGCCTTCCTACATGTGACTCCACGATCTTAACTGGTTTCAAGGATGCACATGGATAGGAAGCAGAAATATAGGAGTCAGTGACAGTTTGAACCTATCTGTAACCCTAACTTTGCAGCGGTGATTCAGCAATGCGTAAACACTGTGGTTGACTTCAGGAATATCACTGCACACGGTTTTAATCAGGGACTCACACACTGATTGAGAGCTGCTGCGTGTTGGAGCTTTTGCTGTCTGCAGAAGTGGATGGAATGTGCGGGTTTGACAGAGCCATTGAGATGTTGGGTGGAGCCTCGTTGGTCATCTTCTCACTCTGTGACGAAAAAAAAAAAAGGCAAAATGATCATCAACTTGAACATAAGGAAGATAGTTGAACTTGTCAACCACAACACACTCAATCCAAAATAGTCAGGGTGATGTTGGGGAATTCCACCGGTTCACTCGAGAAAACGACTCATAGCATACCAGAACATACACTCACAGGCCACCTGCACAGTTTCATGACGTTCATTGTAAGGGTGGTATTCAAAATTTGCTTCTTGGCCCAATCAAAGACATATTTCATTTCACTTTTATTACTGTGGTTGAAGCATTATACTGAGAGTCCTTTCTACCTTTTGCCTTCTCTTTTGAAGCAGTACAACGGGTAAAAATGTCTAAAGCAGGGGCGTCAAACCATTTCACATGGTGGGCCACATACGGCCTCGGTAGATGTCAAGTGGGCCGGACCATTAAAATGATACCATACTTTGCTATAAATAACCAAAACAATATGTCTTTCCTTTGTTTTGATATAAAGAAGCACAAGAACATTAGGAAAATGTTGACATTTAACGAACATATCTTTTACAAAACATTTCATGAAGCACCTTACATTTCCTTTGACAAATGTGCAATTTTCTTTTATCATTCACATATATGCATTGCAACTGATCCCACCGATTGTACAAACTTTAACAAGTAATTGGTATTGAAAAATATAGGAATGCACTTTAAGATTAAACGAGATTTATAAAGAAACGAAGTTTTAAACCATTTACACGTGCATATAAAATCTAAATGTAATCCCTGCCTACACATTACAAACTAAGGAGAGTGCTATTAAATGTCTAAATGTGAGAGTGCTTTTGATAGCGTCTGCTGTCATGGGTCTGTCTCAGTGACGGACTGAGGCTGCTGTTGTCCTCTTCTCTGATCAAAACAGTGTCCCCTAGCAGATACTCAATAAATTGCACCTTGTGTGTGTGTGTGTGTGGTGCACGCACGGCGACGCAGGTGAGTGTATGTGTGTTGCTCAGAGAAAGAGAGAGAGAGAGAGAGAGAGAGACTTATAAGAACCAAAGCAGGTCTCTCCATCCTTAATTGTCTAAACAACCTTAATTGACTAATCATAAACACGTCTGCTGCACGCCAGCTATGCTGGTGTGTGTGTGTGTGTGTGTGTGTGTGTGTGTGTGTGTGTGTGTGTGTGTGTGTGTGTGTGTTAGCGCGCTCTGCTCAAGCGCAAAGGCCCACGTGGGGCATTTAAAAAAAATATTTATCTTAATTGGTTGCTACTTCGCGGATTTTCGTTTATCGCGGGTGTTTTGGTCCCCATTCACTGCGAAAAACGAGGGATTACTGTAACGTTTTACATATTCATCTCGCGGGCCGGATTAAACCCCTTTGCGGGCCGGATCCGGCCCGCGGGCCGTACGTTTGACACCCCTGGTCTAAAGCATCTTACAGTATTGAGCAGAGTTACACCCTTGAATACCACAACAACAATCATAAATTCACTAAGGTACAAACTCGTCATCCACATGGAATGGTTTCATCCTTGATATTTCATGTTACATTTGGTGACGCCATGTCTGCCTTCAACAAATGACATACGTTAGAAACAGGTAACTGCCTGACTCAGTCTTCTAAAGATAGCAATGGCAAGGGCAGCATATTGCGCCAGCCCAAAATCACCCCAAAGGTGTTTGAGTGGATTGAGAAACTTTGACTGAAAAGACCACAACATGATTCTTTCACATCATATTTTTATGCTATCGGTACTTTTTCTAACATTCAGTGTGTTAAATGGAATGCTACATCGCACCATTAAGATGGATCTACTTTTGAGTCCATAATACTTCGGTGGTGTAAAGTAAACATTGTTATCTTTGCAAATGCTGAATTTCTGATGCAGCTTTTGCATTGGACCTCAGCCTGTGCAAGGATACATTATGTTGTGGCCGGGGAAGTATCCGATCAATCCCCTGATTCATTTAATCTGCTCTTTACAAAACATAGAAATAATATTCCCTGTCATGGCCTCAGTGCAAACCTGATGCTATTTAAGGCACAACCAGTCCTTAAAGAATTAATAGTGGGCAGCGAAGCAAGAAGTACTCTTTATAGGAGGTGCCTGGATCCTGAGGCTCTGTGGCCATTAGGCTGCATTGCATGCACACTTGCATTCAGCGCTGGCACGAACCATAAAGCAAGCTATAATTTACATGAACTCATTGCAACTACCTACAAGTCACTTGTGAAAAGCGGGGCTGTGGGCCACACAAATCAAAAGGCTTTCGATAAAGTGCACTGAATATGTCCTGAAGACCTTCTCGCTTCCAGAGATGATGATGTAAATCTCAGCCCTGACATCTTTACTGGGAACACGCTTAAATGTGAATAAACCCCAGACCAAATGAGGCTAATTAATCATTTGTGAACATCATCAACTCCTTGCAAGTAATACAGCAGGAGAAAAGCATAACACTGCATTCTTCATGTATTCAATTATTTAAGCCTTTTCACTTCTCTGTGTCCGTCCGTCTTCTATTCTTGGTCTGTTTTATCAGCCGTCTCACTCAAGTAGCAGTCACGCAATTGCCGCGTGCAATGACCCAGCACTGGCTAGAGAGTATTTACAAGGGGAGAGGAACTCTATTGGCCAAATACGCGACTTATAAATCACGTGTTGAGAGCCACTTTCTCATCAGAGGACATCTCAGCCCTTAGAAAGCCTTCTGAGCGCCAAACTACATTTATTTTGAAAATACGATGCAACAAGTAAACACATTTGAGGCCAGTGGGGCTTCTTCAAAAAGCAAACTGTGGTGTTATTTCATGTTACAATTGCATGGCGGGACATGTGTCCCCCCCACCACTATCAAAACAATTCAAAAAGTGATTAAGTTAAAGGCATAACGGTTCATTTGTATGCAAGATGCCCAGTCCCCATTGTGGTTTGCATATTCGGAGGAAATAGTCCACAGTTTGTCAAAACTTCCAATAATTTAAACACATCACAACACAACAAAAAGGACTGACGAGCTTCAAAACCTTTCATCTTTGCCGAATGACTTTATTAAGTTTAAATCTGCTTCCTTACACTTCTCTCATCACTGCTCGCCTGCCTCACACACACCTACTTGCTCCACTCACAGAGGCACTGAAGGGGTTTGGCGTACTTCTTGTGTGCAACTATTTACTACATCTGCATTCTGACCCCCAAAGAAGAACGATTGCAAGTGACGTAGATAATCATATCTCTCTCTCTCTCTCTCTCTCTGGGATGTAAAACCAAACAAATAAGGTAATGTGGTTGCACAAGTGTGCACACCTTCTTAGAACTGGGGAAGTGGCTGAAACGTATTTCAAGAGAGCCCTTGGTTAGAGCGGCATGTTTCAGGACAGACATCCTTAAAAAAAAGCAGGACTTGTCTGTTATTATTGGCACACTGATGTGTGAGTGGACGTTACCTGCTTAGTGAAGAGGAAGGAGTTTTAAAGCAGTGGAGAGAGAGAGAGAGAGAGAGAGAGAGAGAGAGAGAGAGAGAGAGAGGTCTGTTATATAACAAATTTCACCAGTGACTCATCATCATCAGCATGAGAGAGATAAGCAGACGCACTGAGGGACTCTCTGAGCCTCCTACACGCTGAATCTACAGTATCTCATATTTTTCCTCATCTTCCTACTTCCTTGCCTTCAGACAGCTCACAAATTTTGTTTTCGTTCCCTCATCCCAAGCTGCCCCCCTAATTCTTAAAATATCGTCATTATCGCTCTTATTTTTAATCTCACTTTCAGAACTATATGAGGTGTGGGGGGGTTATGAGCTGACACGCCTAATTGCAGGGCAGAGTAGTGAAACTTGGGATGAATCAAAGGAAATCATTATCTCAGGAAGCAGAGCACTTGGGCGGAAAGTTAACGCTGAAAACCTTGCAGAGTCTTTCATGTTGGCACTGCATAACCTTACTGTGACTCTGTGTAGTTTCCTGATTAAGTTGTGTCCCCACACTCTCAAAAAATGGAAATAGATGGTCAGCACCTACGCAACATTCAGATGTGTCCTATTAAGGTTTTATGCTGAGGTGATCAGAACACAGCATATCCAGCGTGCATTTGACCTTGCCTTTGCCCGGTCCACAATGCCCTTGTCTCATTTGGGATACAATCCAAAAGGTTAACTGGAGGTCCACCTCAGCCATCCATCATTCTGCCAAATGCACCTGTTGTGACTATCTAGCAATGTTTTTATTAGCCCCGTGAACTGAAATTACATAGTCACTGTATTCTATTTAAGGTACAAACATGTAATCCAATGCAACGGCATCATCCAAAATGATGCCTTAAGAAAGGCAGCAGTGATGGGTTTTGATGTAACAATATGTTCTCTTGTGGGTGTTGGCATATCTAATACTTTGCCCTTCTGATGAAGCCCAATGGTGCAAATGGAAATAGCAGAAACAGCTCTCAGTGGGATGAAGAGCAGTTCTACACCACTGCAAACAACAACCACAAAAATAAATACCTGTAGATTGAAAATGGCTTTTTTGAAGCACTTTTTGAACAGCTAGGTTTTACTTCTAACCATTATGCACTTTTAAAATGTTAACATGTGCGTGGATGTCGCATGAATTCGTTCCATTAACTTCCTCCCATCTTCTCTTTGAAAGAAATGTGTTAAGGCGTAGGAAAAAAAAGTAGTGTGTTTCCGGTAACCCGACCGACCGAGAATTTCTACCTCGAAAAAAACTTTACGGTCGGCATTTTTTTTCAAACAACCTTCTACATTTTTGTGTTGAGGGTTTACATCGGTGCAAACTCTCGCGATATTCACGTTGAGCGTGCGTGTCGTTTGCCCTGTCGTCTGTCAACAACATTGAATCGTGGCGGCGGCCACGATCTCCGACAACAGTTTAAACCGCGTTTTGTGTGTTGCAGTCGCATGCTCGCACCATAATATTAAGAAAATAGCATCCATTGATGTATCGAAAAGATTCAGCGAACTATTTGACGAACACCGCGGGCCGTCTATAGGACGCGGGACGCAGAGGGCTGTAACACCCGCCTTTGGCGGCGAGCCGGGGTTTCAATGTCTCCTTGTTTTATGGTTATTTTGTTTAAATTTTTGATGGGGGGGGATTTTTTTATTTTTTTTTTGCCAGACCTACCGACCCTACGCTGAAATTTCATGTTACCGGAAACACACTACTTTTTTTTCTACGCCTAATCTAGCTTTTACTACAGTCAGTCAAAGTAAGATTAAGGTACTGTATGTTTTTTCTAAAGTCTGGTTTCAATTGACTTGATGCAGTTTTTATCTAGTGCACGTGAACTCAGCGTCAAACACTTAATCCAAAAAGGTGGAAAGTTATGAGTTGTACCATGAACTTCTTTCATTTAGGCTTTTTCATTTTTCATGCATTTTTCTCAAGGGCATTATAATGTTTTGCTTCATAGAACAACTTTCCTGTGATGATTTTGGCTGTATTTTTGTTGGAAGAGGAAAACGACACGCTAACCTCAGAGAGGAAACTTTGGCGCAGGTCCCTGGACTCTTGATTACAAACTTTTGAAAAGTTCCATTCCACTCACCTTCAGCCCTCAATCTTTTAACCCCTCACTTTTCATTCTCAGCTCTTTTCACATGTGTTTTGTCTTAATAGGAGACATTCCATCATGCAAAGGCTAACAAACATCAGGGCGACTCCCTCTGTCTTGTTTTCATTCCGTGGGTCTTACGGCAATGGTCCTCGCCCTGAACCCCGGAGAACAACCTGATCTTTTCAAATGAAAACATCTATCAGCTCACAGAAAGCAACAATTTTGTCAGCCACGTTTTCGATTCAAGTCAAATACACCTGACCGCAACAAAATAGAAGGCGGAAGACGGATGAGATGTTAACACAAAATCAAGGCGTGTGACTCACCAGTAACAGGAGCCTGTGCGGGCCGTCAGAGTGGCGTCGAACTCGCTGAGAGTTAACTCTCGAAGGATGCGCGTGTCCACGGGCGGGGGGGCGCACGGAGGAGCGGTGTGACTGTCGCTGGAGGTTGAAGCCGCTGATGTGGTTCTCCTCTATGGCGGGTGCTCGGGAAAAGTTGCTGCTACTGTTTTTGGGCTGTTTGTGAGGCTTGGAGGGGACCAAAGCGGTGCTAAGAGAAGGCGTTGCGGGAACCTGTGTGACTCTCTGGTTTGCGATCCTGTTGGATGCCTCTGGGGCCTTGTCTTTGCTCCTGCTTCCGGTACGATGTTGAAATTCTGCTGAGTCACTCCTCCGCGGACTCTTTCCTTCCAGCAGTTTGGTTGCCACCGAGTTTAGCTGGGAAAGACGGATGCAGAAAAAGAAAGAGATGTCAGCTCCTTACAGCCCGTCCTTAAAGTAGGAAAGCCCCTCAAAGTCTACCTGTCACGAGCACCTGACAGGCTGAGTGCTGAGCAGTGAAGCGGCTGTCTACATATTACGGTTGCTCATCTCTCCACTCACCCACTCCAACTTGTTGGACGGGCAGGCGGGAAGATAAGTAGCAGCTACTAAGCCTGGAAGGATCGACTGGCGCTGAGAGCGGAGCGGGAGGCAAGGTGAAATATAGAGCATCACAGACAGGCACGGTTGGGTTAATGCTTTCACTCACCACAGTGATGTGCTGTTATGCCATCCAAGCAGAGAAAGCATTACCGTGTCTTCACGCCTAGCTGCACAGCGCAAGCAGAAAGAAGAGGAGGATGAAAGAGTCCAGAGGTAGAAAAAATTGGAAGGCTGTTGAGGCGGAGCTTGAGGAGAACGATAAGGAGGAGTAAGGACCGAGAAGGGGAGGGGAAGTGCTTGGGAAAATAAGTGAGGAAAGATCTGAGATTTAAAAAAAAAAAAAAAAAAAAGGAGGAAAAGAGGGAAGTGAGGAAACTTAGCCGCGAACACGTTAAACCCACTGCATGAACCAGCTATGTGTCCTGGCGTGGAGCAGGTTTGTACCCAAAGACAGGGAGCTCAAAGGAAAACAAATGATAGTCAGCGAACTAAGCAAGCGCTGTGAACCTGACTAATGAGCATCCGCACACACAGCAGGGCTTCAAAGTTGAGTTCCCTATCCTCAGCACTTGGCAGCCACAGAGTGACACTTAGGGATGATTCCAAAGATTTTGCGTGGAAAAGAGAGAGCCCTAGAATTCATCGCATCTACAGACGGCATGTACTTTGTGCGACAAGGAGAAAACTCACCTCGGTAAACTGTAGAGGGCAAATTCCTACCCTGTCGCCCAGCTTGGCTTCAATCCAGTGTTCATCCACCCTTCTGATGACAGTGAGAATGTCACCCTGCAGAGCACAAGCACACCAGCGAGCAAACTTAAAAGGGAGACAAATGTGACAAAAAGGCAGGAGGTGACCCTTGGAAATAAAATGATAGCTTGTCAGTTGTGTATGCTCATACTAAAGCCTGGCCATTCATGAGGCATCAACTCCCTCTGTTCCTCTGTGAAGGCCCGGGCCTTTCTGTGACACGGCTCACCGCCATAAAAAAAAACTGTCAAAAATATTTTTAAAAAGGTGGGGGGGGGAGGGTCTCAAGTGTGCTTTAATGGAAAGCATACAGCAACAAGGCCCTTATATAACTCCCAAAAACCCTTGAGGGTAGCAATGCGGCAAAACAGTAAAAAGAACAAAAGGGGGAAAAAATGACCATGACCATTATGAATTAGGACCACAAGGAACTTTCTATGCTCGGCAAGTTATAAGGCCCCCAAACACCTGGTGACAGATCACAGTGAGCCCGTGAGCTCACACTACCTTTCAGAAAAAGCACATTGTCATACTTGAGACAACGGCATCACAATTATTTGCAATGCTCAAATTGCATTTTTGGGGCTAAAACAGTAATTTAATTTGGAACAACTTTAAAATATAAATTATTATTATGTTATTATTATTTGTGGCAAAACACCAAAGCAAGCAAGTTGTTTGCTCAAAAACGATTTGCTGTGTTGTTTCTACTTCTATCAATTAGTTGGGGGACAATGCGAGGGACATTTAATTCTTTAAACTCTTATCCGTTGAAAATGTGGGAAAGACGATTTTCACAAAAGCGAAAATATTTAGTTAAGATAACAAAACCTTTATTAGTCACGCAATGGAGAAATTCCCAATTCACAGCAGCAAAGTTATGAAAGGAAGAAGTAGAAGAACAAAATGTAGGAAATTGCCCAACTTAATATTTTATGGAAGTTTGTTAAAAAGAAATTTTGAGTCCACCCAAACCTTTTGTTTTCCTTACAATGTAGAACAAAAGGCCCTGTATTCAACTCCAATGTTATTTTATTTCTCTATCATTACAGTACCTGTAGTCATTTTTATGCTAGCTAAGAAAGTAAAAATGTTACTTCAAAAGTTGTCTGCACAAACGTCCATTCATTTTCTTCAGCGTTTGTTCTCATTTGGGTGACGGTGAGGTGAAGTCTATTCCAGCTGAGGTGAGGTACACACCGCCAGCTTGTTGCCAGGGCACAGAGGAATTTCCTTTCATCATTTCCTATGGGAAAACATGATTCTAATTTCAAATAAATTTAGAATGGATCGTGTTCTTTGAGGTTCACAAGTGATGCAGTCAGGCTCCCAGTCGATTCCGATCGAGGTATTGGGCACCCCTGCTCGACATCATAGGTGCCGAACTCTGGAGGGACCACGATTCGGAGGGCGAGCAAAAGGAGTAGCATTGGGGAGAATGCGTCTTTTATGTTTTTGAAAAGGGATATTTTTATTCAAAAGGAATATTTTGTTATTTGTTTATAATGGTTGCTTTCTTATGATTCTTTTTCAATATTTACTATTTCAATGTATTTAGCAGCTGAATGCCCCTCTTTTCTCATCTTATCTTATTCAGCCATGCAATTATGGAGCTTCTGAAGGGCTGACTTGGAGTCACAATCACAAGGAGGAGTCATGCCACATCACCTTTGACAAAACTCCTTTAAACGCTATACTGGCCTTCCCAGATCAGTTTTTCAAGTGTGGAGTCCCAAATTTTTCACACAATGTTATGCAGGATCAAACAACACATGACATTTTTTGAGATTGCGGGCTTCACCGATATTATTGGAGTGTTACATCCTGGAAGACAGTATAGACAGTCAGGTAGGATTGGGAGACACATACCTTCCGGAAGCTAAGACAAAGATCACTGCTGTCCACGTTCATCTCTTTGGGACTAAAGTCACACAGTGTTCGGCAGAGAGCCAGCGTCTGGTTGGTGGCGTGCGGTGTGCCACCGTTGTCGCTAATGTGTCTATGGAGCCAGTCGTCGCCCATTGTCGGTCTGTGTTTTGGCGTGATGCCGTTAATGTGGGTGAGGATCGGCTCTCCTTCTGAATCTCCTTGCTGCTTGTGCATTGAAGTTCTTGAAAACACCTGGGGAACCTCCAAAACATATATATATTTGCATTAACATGGGTTACATAGTGCTGTGAACATTCTCGTTCATTTAGTGTGCCACAGTATGTCTTGACATTAAGTCTACATGCAGAAGGTGAAAAATGCTTCCAATTATTGCCAAAAAACACACAATCTTCAACACAAAACAAATAGAAAAAGAGTTCGAGCAAAGATGAAAACCAATGCACTCAGTTCTATTATGACCATTTTCTACTGGACAACACATGCAAAATAAAGAGTTTGACCATGATTAGAATTTGTTGAGAGAAGACAAATGTCATCATATTATTTCATTCATTCATTCATCTTCCGAACCGCTTGATCCTCACTAGGGTCGCGGGGGGTGCTGTCTCCGGGCAGTAGGCAGGGGACACCCTAAATCGGTTGCCAGCCAATCGCAGGGCGTCATCATATTATATGAGTCTCAATGTTTTGTGTAGTGACACTTTTTTGATGATGATGATGATGAGGTAAATTATTGCTGAATAAATAGTGAGTGAGTCTTACAGAGGCACGGAACTACAAGTTTGAAGACTGCTTGAGAAGTGGTAGCCTTTCGGTGTGATCAAATACTGCACAACTACAAATACCGGAGATGTGAGCGGGCGGGGCCAAAGCCTGCAGCAGACATCATCATACTGTTTACAATCCTAATTCATAGCACGACTGTCATCCTTGTGTTTACTCCTCATATGAATATTAATTATCACACCCCGCTTCATAAGATCATTTTTCCGGTTATCTGATTAGGGTTAATGAGAGGTGCAAATATTTGAAACATTATCTTTGCAAAGTAAGAATTGTGTGCCAGTGAATTAATTCATCAACAGCCTACTTTGACAAAATAATATTGCAGACGCATTATTCTCCAGGTGGGCGTTTTTCTTCTTTAATGCATCATTTGAAGACAACTTCATAGGAACTCAGCTGAATAAAGATACCGAAAGATCTTCCTTCTCAGGCACAGTGGGCTTCTCATGGCCAGGTTGATGTTATTTTAAGATCAACAACACTAAAATTACATTTTTCAAAGCTTGGTCCGATTGAGAGGATAAGAAGAATAGGTTATATAACGCTGCTCTGAACCGCGACTCGTCTCGGGCATCTAAATAGCACGATGATCACAAACTCCCCCCGTCATGAACTCGGCCGAGCTTTTTGAACTCTCACTGAACCGAAGTTAAGAATTTAGAACACAACTTGTGAACACTGAATGGTTTAAATGAGGCTTTAGGCGATACACATTTTGGGGGCCGTCAGCAAGTTGGAAAAAAAAAAAACCCAAAACAATAGTCGATTTGATCAGAAAATGGAGCAAACATCTATTTGAAAAATTTGTACATTTCATCTAGAGCCAAACACTGCCATATCGAAAATGCATTGGCAAAAAAAAAAATAATAATAATACTGTAATTTAAATCCCCCAATCTTTTCTTCTTCCCAAAAAGAATTGCTAATAATAATTTGAGATGATACATAATGTTCAACTGTCCTTTCCTCACATTAACGGGAAAAAAGGCATGGTCGGGCTATTGCTAAACCTATTGCTTATCTTGGTTCAAAAGTTGTAACCAAGTCTACGTACTTACTTATCAGCTACACCAAGTGGCCTATGGCTGCTCATATTCTGTATTCAAGAGATGTTAAAATTAAATAAATAACACATACTGTAGACAGGGCTCAGATCCACAATGCGGTAGCAGAGAACAACCCCGAAGTGAATTAGGCTGTGTTGTGAAGCAATGTCTTATTTTGCTGACACGATCAATTACGTCATTGATAGATTGAGTAACTTATGACATGACAATCGATCACCATCAACTGATTTCGATCCGGTCAATAAGATGTGTAAACTCTACTTTAAATGATGTACAACTGGGAGGGCCTCTCTGCGTTTTAGTGGGGAACGAACAGATGCAGCCTGATGACGTATACACCATGAAGCTTTTGGTAGACCCAATAATGGAGTTCAGTTCTGTGCAGGTGGATTGAAAACAGGTTCCAATGCATTCTGTGTAAAATACACGACAACTAAGGTTGTATACAGACGCTCCCCAGGTTACGAACGAGTTACGTTCCGGACGATTGTTCATAAGGTGAATTCGTTCGTAAGTTGCTTCAGTGCTCTATTTTGTCTGGAATGTATGTTTAAGGCTTATATTGACATCCATATAACGGGGAGAGAGCTTTTCGCCACGTTCTTCAGGGCTCGAGGGTTAGCTGCCCGCTAAACTAGCAGCAGCTTCAGCGGGGGAGAGTAGACGACCGGTCATCGACCGGCGCGCCGGACGCCTCCCCGCCCGTTCCACCGTCACACGCCCGCCCCCCACGCCTCTCCCCGCGTCCGCCTTCGAACGTCGCCTCCGCCGTCCTCCTCCGCCCCGTTCGGCACTCGGAAAAAGGCGCGCAATACAAAATCTAACTCTTTTTTTTTTTTTCGACAGACCCGTGAAAATGTTCGTATGTACCGTTTGTTTGTAACTCGGATGTTCGTAACTCGGGGAGTGTCTGTACTTGTACAATTTACTGAAAAAACTAATTCCAACAGCCGACAAGCACATTATCATGCCAAACATCAGCATCCCTCACAAGACCTCAGTTCTGCAAACATCAAATGAGTAACTATTTGCTGTCAGACTTGGACTGTTTGTTTTTTTTTAATCTTGAAAGGAATTTTAAGATTGAAAAGAATAAAAACCAGAGGTCGGGTGACAAGGGCACAGTAAAAAAACGCAAGACTTTATGCATCATGTGTTATTTCATTTCTCAATGAGCCATGTTTGAATTCTTTTTTAAGTTATGACAACTCAGCCAGTTCAACATCTGAGAAATGTGAGCAGCATCTGCATTGACTTTCTGCTTTCCCCTCATTAATAAATTGCTCTTGTCTTTTTCATGAACCAATCTACCATCATCATCGTTTTAGATTTGATAATCAAACATAAAATCTCTACATATTGGTGATTTAATTGTTACAGCTCTATCTGACAGAATAGCTTCTTCCCAAGTCAGCCAATGTCAAGGAAAAATTCTCATTGAAGAAACTGGTTGGAATAAGCCTCAAGCCCTGAGACCTGAGAAGCCGTTAATTTGCAATTCGCCCAAGGGCATAATTTAATAGTTCAGATCACTTTTGGGCTTTTGGTAATCCTACCCATCTCCTCTGGCTTTCGCATGAATCAACCCACTTAGACTTGGACATTGTGGAAGACTATGCACCGTGAAGCAGCCTTCATTTACAATTTGGCATCATACCGCATAGTCCTCATCAATGGACACTCGGAAAACGAGCATTATGTTCAAACATACCATTGTGTGTATTAAGTGATAAGAATTTGGGTGGCTTAGAATGACAATAGATGCTAAGGATTGCAGCAGACAAGTACAAAGAACTATGTTGAACATACGGAGGTGTGCCAGAAATAATAAGTCAGATGACTCATGTTGCACTTGAGACTGCTGTAAAGTAAGAAATCTGCCACTCCACTCTTACCAGGTCAGACAATTTGACTGTTAGCATTGCAAAAGGGAAACCGCATCTTTTTAGGCTCATCTCAAATTTTTTTTCAAAGTAATCTGTCATTGTGGATGCTTGAAAGGCTGCAAGTCAGTGTTTTGGGTTTTTTTGTAGCCTGAGTGTTTCCTTACAAGGTGAGAACAGTTGACGACCACTGTACTATACCAAATAGCCTCACAGATTTTGGCTAAGTTCGCACGACAGCTCAATTACGATTTTTTTTTTTTGCTCATAATCGACACGCATCAGATTTTTTCATGCAGTGCAAACAATACAATTCTGATTCTTTTTTCAACTCGGACATGGGTCTTCTTCGTATGGGGGGGATGTAAATTGGATATGTATGCGATGCGTTTGCAGTATGAATGCCCATCCGCACACATTCGACCTGTAGGTCATCAAAAGCGCAATATTTCCTCCGCACGGATGGGGGAGTGTGATCAAGAGACTACTGACATCACCCATGAATCTGCAAAGTTGTTTTGAGGTAAGTTGTTGTCTTTACATTTGACATGAATTTAATCTCAGTTGAATCATGAAGCATAAAGTGGACATTTGAAAATTGGTGAAATGAGCCCCTATAGGCGGGACCATATTCACCTTCCGTAAACATTGCACCTTGTGACGTCTTTTTTTTTTCTTTCTTGGTAACTCGACGGCGTACTTTGAGCACATGAGCGTCACATCACGGATGCATTGGTTAATGCAATGTGAACGAGTACATAATAAGATTGGATTTAGCAAAACATCTGAATTGTACTTCACGCTCTGCAGTGTGAGAGCACGGCCTTTGATCACTGACTGCCACATTTACTTAATCTCTGTGAAGTTGGGGTTCATCCAAATTGCCTCATTTTATATTTCATGTCTTTAGACAATGTCCCAGCTTTCGCCAATGCCGCATTGCTTCATAGAGATGCACACTAACCTCTTTGTGGCCTTGAAGCTCTCTGTAATGACCCTCCCTGACAGTCCCACTGCTCCTGGCAAAGGGTACAGCGTAGCGCGAGTTCCGGCTAGGCCCCGCTGACCCCTGTAAACCCTCCAGGAGCCGCACCAGCAGGATGTTCGCGGGTAGCTCCTCCACTGTCCGGGCCCTGATGGGAGCTCTGCATTCTGGGCAGAACATCTGCGAGTGTGCCACCTCCTGTTTCTGCAAGCAGGCCTTACAGAAAGTGTGTTGGCAGGGCAGCACCTTTGCTGATGCATCCAGCTGCTCGTAACACAGAGGGCACTCCAGCAAGGTCATTATGGAGAGCGTCTCCATTTGTGTGGGGATTGCAGATTCTCGGTCACTTAATCCACCATACTAAAAGACAGCAGGAGAGAGATATTAGCACTCGAGTTGGATGTAAGTAACCAGTCGTTGCTTGGCTAAAATTTATGAAAGACTCTACTTGCCTTTGACTTGCTATTCATGAAAAGTCTTGCCTGTTTGTGTTTACATTTTAAAATGTGCATTTTCAATGGAGTGTTCCATTTGTTTGGTTTTGAACGAAAAGGGTTGTTGTTTTTTTGTTTTTTGGGGGGGCGTCTGGGGGGTATACAGTAATCCTTTGCTATAACACGGTTCATCTTTCGCGGCTTTGCTGTTACACTGATTTTTTTCCACATTTTTTTTAACTCATTCAGTACCAGCCAATTCTAAACCAAGTCTGAAATGACATATAAAAACGTCTTTGGGAGTGAATGAGTTAACAGTGTATTGTATTCTGTACACTTACTTACGCTTGATCTTTGGTTTCATTCAATACAGTATGGAACTGTATACGTAATAATTGTACAAATTAAAGATGAATACTTCACGCATTTCACTTATCACTGTTTTTTTGGGGGAACGTAACCCCCGCGATAAACGGGTCATTCCTGCAGTGTGAGAACGTGGCAACATTATGACGCTGCATGCAGAAGCCACAATGTGAGGCAAGTATCAAAGAGGGAACTTCCGAGATATTTTGATTCATATTATGGGTGGGGGAAAAGCAACATCAACAACTATGGCAACAAAACCACTTGATATTTTCAATGGTATTTTTGAGAGACAGAATTTTTTTTATTACTTTTTTCCCTTATTTTCTTGTGTTGTCTATATAGAATAAATATTTTCTATACTATATTGGGATACATATCGTTATGGGCATATAAAATTACCAGAATCAGGAACGTGTAGTTAATCAATGTGATCGGTATCACAACTAGTATCTGCCGATGTCAAGCTTGGATGATCGGTTTTGGAATCAGAATTAAAATCCTGATCGGAACACCCCTAGTTGAGAAATAATCACATTATGCTGTTTTACTCTTCTTATAAATAGTTCTAATATGAATATTATAAACAGATTTCCTATAGGTTTTTTTGTTCCCAACACACACAAAAACTCAATTGATCTGGAACCTATCATCAGATTGTTCTAAATTCTAGCTGCGTTGTATTCAGGTTGAAATTGCCGTTTAAAAAACGTAGCAATTTGACAGACTGACACTTTTGGGAACTTTTGTCACATCGTTACCCCCCCCCCCCCCCCATCCCGCCCCCAATGAAACATACCGTAAAACTAACCCATAAAGCAAAATACATTAAACATTGTTCATGTATTCATCGTGCATTCTCGTAAGTCACATATGTGACAAACAACGCAAAGTCTCCACCTTCTTAGACAATGAAACGGTGTTGTTGCTGCCACCTTAGAGAAAACAATTTATATGTTATAAGTGTGACGTAGCATTTTAAAGCAATCGCTTTTCTGCTTATTACATGCTGTTCCAAACCCACATGGGCAATACTACAGCAGCACCCGCTGCCACGCTACATGCCAGCTCACCTGGCACTGTGAAAGTGACTGCACGGGCTCTACGTTTTTGTTTAAACAACGACTGATAACAATTACAGTCCAACTTACATGCACGTCCGCAGGCGGCCAAAGCAACTCCACACTATCAGGACAAGTTCTTCCTGGCCGCCGCCACCATGACGTCCTCCCGGTCGGCACGACACTAAATCGGCGCGGCTAATGGCGACCACGACGCACCTGACAAGCGTGGAAACAAACGTTTTCAAGCAACAGGTATAAGGCTACTTCTTCGCAGTGGGCACCCTCAGCAGCTGTATCGAATTTCACTACCGTCGACGTTAACCCTTAACGGTCTAAACACTGTCATTGACTAGACAGTGGAATTCGGCAGTGAGAGCTAGATGACATAACACTTTAATTATTTCGGGTTTACTTACTAATGTAACTCAACGTAATCCCATTTCCGCATTCTCCGAGTTTTGAGGCTGCAGGCGTTTTATGCATATGATTTCATACGATGTTGCTTTTTAAAATTGAATCTAAAATTTGTCGACGAGAACGTGCTCTATGTGTACTGTATTGTGTCAGAATATTGAAGAATCTAAGACGATCGCACCAGTTTACACACTTGTCATATGTCATGGTCTCCCTCTGCTGGTGCGTTTACTGACCATGCAGCGTCACCTGAAGTCTCCCTGTTTTATTATGCGCGACGGTCCCTTTTGTACAGTGAATGTCAACTGTTTTGTTTTGTTCAAACATAGCAGTTGAAAACCTATGCTTACCACATTTTTAATTAATATTATTACGATTGAGAAAGTAAAAGTGAACATTAAATACAATATCACAAATTAAATATCTATCCACCCCCAGAACCGTTTGCCAGCCAATTGCGGGGATTAAATGTCATATTTGAACAAAATAGTTGGTACCCGTTAGTACGTCTGCCTCACATTTCTAAGGTTTAGGGTTCCAATTTGCTTATTCTCCAGATAACTCCCTCCGAATACTAAAATATGCAGGTTAGGTAAAAAAAAAAAAGACTCTTTTTTTTAATATAGGGCTATACACTTGACTGTGCCATGCCACCTGAAATTCACTGACACATATATATCAATCTTTTGAAATTTATCCACTTAAATCAATCAATCATCACTGATCTTTTTACTTTGCTCCGCCCATTTTTTTGCGCATCATCTTCAATGCATCCATAGGTAATGAACAAGATGGAAAGCTCATAAAATGTCAAATGGTCACAATCAAGTTAAATTTTATACTGGAAAAAAAGGACTTTGTTGGTGTTTTCAATTTAGTTTTCCTACACCTGCAAGTGTTTTTGTGAATACATTATGTTCGGTACACCCTGCTTCTCCTGTCTCCCTGCTTTTTTGTCCTCTACCACACACATGAAAATAACATGAAAAAAGTAATTGTACTGAAGTACTATTCTCATAAAAGGCTTAACTAATACAATATAAAGATGTTGGTTCTGGCAGGGCCACCACAAACACGGGTCATGGTGGCCTGACATGCAGGACCCTGCATACTTTATGAACGTGTTCACTCCTTTCCAGCACTCACAAGTTAGTTACAAAATAGTTACATAGTTACAAAAACTTTTTGTAACTTGTTTTTAATAAGAACACTCTACAGTTTTTTGTACTTTGATCAAATATGCAGTAACAACATAATTAAATAGATGTAAAGAATTATACAGTTTGTGCAACACAAATTCATACATTCCTTGTGCAGCTCCTTCTCATGTGTGCACCTTTGCCAATGGGGAGCAATATAATACAAACATACAAATGTAGACAAAGAAGACTCACACCTGCTCATGAAGTCAGTCATACTACCGGTAGTCATTTTTGGCAGACAATAAAAAATATATGCTCGTGTGTTTTGTTGCATTGTTCTGTCTACCTGTGTTAATGCACCGTTTACATTTAAACTTCGATGATGCGAGCGGACGGACTTTCTGCCAGGCAAAATTGTGTGGCTTGGTAAATACGAAACATGTAATTCTCTTATATTCAGTTGACAGTAAACTTCAACTGGGAGTGACAATAAACAGAAGCAAGTACAGAGTTCGTGGCGTCTGTATTTTGAGTTTTGTTTATTTATTTTGTAGGTGTTATGAAGTTTGTATTTTCGTCATTTGCTGGCATTTAGCAGTGTTGTTTTGAAACCAAACCAACTGTTTCTACTGTTTGGTTACTAACTGTTTTCAATTAGATCAAAGCAACCCCCCTTTGAAAGACTACCAAATCTAACTTATCCACTCCAAATATGAATTAAACTAAATTTGAAAAACTGTCAAAACAAAATAAAAATGACTTAAAATTACAAATCCAAAACTATTATAACCCTGACATGAGATTAGTCAAATACTCAATTAGATTGAAATGTTGTGAGAGAGAATTGGTAGCAATTGCTGTAGATTTTCTGCTCTTGTATTCATATCATTGTTTAGAAACCCCAAAGCCCCTGCTTGTCCAAAGAGAATAAATCATTTATCCATCTTGCCTACAAAAGTTCAGAACATCCTTTTGAATTTTTAAAAATGGCATGAAACTTTCATGTGTTTCTCCATGTCAGCAGAAATCAGGGAATTCTAAAAATGCATGTGGGAGAGAGAGAGAGAGTGAGAAAGAGAGATACACATGACTTATTTACATGGTCATATCAGTGTTGACACAGGGCCTTCCTCTCCAGGCTCTCTGAGTTTAATGGCACTGAGTGAAAGGGGGCCTAAACAGATCTGGATGTGAGTTCATGGATAATATTCCTTGTTGTCAAAACTCCACTGACTGTAGCATTCCTGCGTGTGAATGTGATGGAGTGTCTGTCAGAGTGGATCAAGACTAAAGAGGAGGCAGGAAGCATGTAAGTGTCCCAAAGGTCAACCTGAACTCTTCTGAGACACCTCTGATATGGTGTGAGTGGCTCTGATAATATATACAGTGGGACCTATAAATTGAAGCGTAGAAGTAATATATGGATATGTATGTGTTTACTGTGGAGTAGTGGGAAATCGACTTTGTCTCGCATCTTTTTTATGGCTACACATCAATACATGTTTCAGCCTTGAAAATATATCCACTTTAAGCCTCCAGTGGCTGGAATATGTCCCATCGAGTCATTGCAACAACAAGGCGCTCTGAAGCAGCCAGCTGCCTGGCTCAATCATGTTATAACACTGCTCAACAACAAATTTTAATCAGAGATGGAATGATGTGTCCCTAAACGTATTTTTGACTGAATTCAGAATGTCTTTTTTTTTTTTATAATGGCACATCAAATTGTTGCGTTATTTTCATTTATTGTTTGACCTATAAAAGCTTAAAAACTGTTTTTATAACTGCCATAAAAGCAGCACGGATTTGACTATGCGTTGTAATTTATAGCTATTAAGTTTCAGAAAAAAGATCCACCTATTGCTGACACTAACCCTTAAAAGGGAAAGTCAAGTAAAAACTATTCTTCACAATAATATATTATTTGCACCTCCACTAGTCTAAACATGGCATTCTGATGAATATTGCATTTGTGGAATTTGAAATAAGCAGAAAAATCTACAGTTTTTTATCCAGCACAGTGGGCGGCCATTTTGCCACTTGCTGTGTACTGAAAATTACATCACAGTTGCTCAGTGAACATCACATGACCAAACCCGGAAAACAGGTGATTTGTGACGCTCATCACCCTCTGAGATGGATTCCCCTTTAATTCATAACAAGACTAAATATATTATTATATTAGTCACTGATTGTGTAGTAGTGGTACACTCACCTGACTGGTGTGCGAGCAGCGTGGTATTGGTTTCCACTGGGCGACGGTGTGGATGTGGGTGTGAATGGTTGTTTATCTCTATACGTGCTCTGTGACTCACTGGCAACCACTTTAGCATGTCGTCTGTCTTACGCCCAAAGTCAGCTGGGATCGGTTCCAGCACCCCCATCCCACGACCCTGTTGGGTGTTGAAATTGGATGAATGGATATACTGTTACATCCATCCATCCATTTTCTAATCCACTTCTCCTCACGAGGCTCGCGGGCGTGCTGGAGCCGATGCTAGCTGTCTTTTGGCAGTAGGCGGGGTACACCCTGAACTGGTTCCCAGCCAATCGCAGGGCACACATAGACAACAACCATTCACGCTCACACCGAGGGACAATTTAGGGTGTTCCATTAACCTGCCATGCATGTTTTTGGAATGTGGGAGGAGACCCGGAGAGAACCCATGTAGCACGGGGAGAACATGCATACTCCACACAGGAAGGCCGGAATTGAACCCTCTCTGAGGGTTCTCTGCACTGTGAGACGGACATGCTAAACAGTTGCTGCTCTGTTATTATTTTATTTTTACAAAAAGCTTAAGTACTTGTTAAAAAAAAAGGAGAAAATGTCGTAAAAATGTGTTGATAAGTGTTATCTTCAAAGATGTATAATATATTTAGAGACATGTCTGAATTCACTTAACTGGCCCTTGAACTCCTTTCTCACTTGTATGATGACAGTTGGACCCTCAAACAGATACTTCTATTTCCATTCTAATTATTATTATTTTTTTAATTATTATTTTGGATGGAAACCGTTTTTGTTGTGTGTCCCGGAACACATTATAGTTGACCACTGTCGCTCCTCATGAAGAGGAGGGTAGAGTTCTCTCAGGGGCCGCTCGAAGCTGGGTGTGCTGTCTCTCACAATATCATGTTTTGTCACAAGTCACAGCATCCCGAGGAGTGCCTTCTTCTCCTGCTTTCATGTTTTATGTAAAATAGCGCCATACTCAGAGTGCTGCTAAGTCACCGAATGTGATCTGTCACAGCGTTGCCTCTTCCCCATTTTCCCCAAGTTCCTACCCAGCCCCCCTTGTGTTTGATCATCTGTCTGCTGGATGTGAAGACGTGCGTTAAAGGGGATGGTTGTGTGTTTTTCGGGAATTTAATTTGAATGCGACATCAGTCACAATGTGTAATTCTCACATGGTAGTTTGGTGCCGATTAATGACGAAGAAGGCAGCAGTTCTATGTGCATCAAAGCCCTGTGATGAACTTTGTAAAGAGATTAAGGAGTTTCTGTTTGAGGGAAAACACAGCCCTCTTGCTAAACTGGCTCAACGGGAAAAACTGCAGTTTTCTTGTGTCTAAACAGGCAGACTCCTTTTATGCAGCCGAGGTGTCCACTCCCAGTGTCAGTTGAGGATTCCACAGTGACGCATTAGTGGCTCCCAGTGTGCTGACCTACTCAGTTCTACAGTAACTGCCTGAAAGCCCAGCAAATGTAATTCAGGACTAAAATGTATGCGGAGCAGCAGGCAGATTCTCCACCAAATGCTTTTTTTAAACATCCACCCATAAAGCAACATTTGCTATTCTTCCACCCACAGTTTGCTCTGCCTGGTCGTCCTCTGCCAGTAGATTGAATCTTATAAATATTTTACATTTGATAAATAAATGAAACAACCTCTTTTCCTACTTCTGGGTAGTGTTGCTCCCCCTACCTACGTTTGCAGAAATTTCTCTTGGCAACCACAGATGAGGTTTGGTCCAAGAATGTTTCAAGACATAACACTCTTAAAATTGCCGGTACCAGAAATGCGACACTCGGTGCAAAATGGACCGAACCAATGTTGTATACTTAGTGAATTGGTTTCAAGATTTGATTCAGCTCTTTGGGTCAAGATTTTGAAAACTATTATACTACTGATGAGTTAAAGCTACCAAGAAATGGGTCACCGGGTTATCAAATAGCTGTAGTCATAATAATAATAATAATACCAACGTTTTCGAAGATGAAGAAGAACTTTCCTTGGTCAGGGGTTGCTACAGCGTGTCACTCGTGTGATAGGTTTGGCACCAGATGCCTTTCTGACACAACCTACCGTATTCTAAAAACACTTGAGTCAAAAATAATCCAGTTTGGGTCAAAAAGGGACCAACTTTCTACTTCAATCAACTTCAGACAAGTTTATGCGTTGTTTGTACAAAAAGTATAAAAAAAGGTTTTGTGCAAAATGACCCATCTTTTCATGTGCAAACAAACCAGGAAGTTAAATCAGATTGTACAGAATTAGTCCCTTTTTGACCCAAATTGTTTTTTTTTTTTATTTAAACGTTACCCATTTCTATCCCACTTTATATTACAAGTAACGCAGTCTGCTCAAAATCCACAGCTACACAATTAGTGGGTCAGGAACACAACCCAGCATTTGTTGTGTGTTCACTCTAAAAACAGTTAGGTCAATAATAACCCAGTTAGGGTAAAAAAAAGGGTCCGAGCCCCTACTTGGGTTCGGTCACTTTCTGACCCAGATTGGGTTATTTTTTCACCGAACTGTATAATGCATTCTGTGTTTTTTTAACCACCTCTCTTGTCTTATCAGCAGCCTCTAAAAGAAGCGACTGTACATTACAAATGAGAAGGATTGGAGCCCCTTCCCATCGTGGGATTAACGGCCTCCATTAATGACCCCTTCCGGCCTGTTGTGTCCCACTCACATGCTCGCATGGGACATAAGCTATTTCCTGCACTTTTATGCAGCTGCAGCACTCTGGGTCATGTGACGCTGCACCTCGCTGTCGTGTGGTTGCGCTTAGTAACTCATGCTAACAAAAAACAACCGCAGAATCAAGAGGCGGGGCTTCATCCTCCTCTACGGCCAAGCTACACCTGAGCCAGCGGAAGCCTCCCTGCTGCGTGGAATCCACTGGCGGTGTGTGCAGGAAACAACAACAGGACTCAAGCGTTTTGGTATGCAAATGCTCCAGCAGCTGTTTGAGTTGGAAGATGTGCATTAGGGAAACTAAAAATAGGACGCACACACACCTCCGAGACAGCTGCCTCTTCTCTGCATTTTGCATCTCTTCTCTCGCTCCCTCGCTTGCCATCTCCACAACCTCTCTGAGTGCTCATTGTTGCCCCCCCTCTCCTTTTCTTCCTCTCCAACGTTTCCTGCTGGTCATAAGTCAGGCTGTGTGTCTAGCCAGGCTTCTCCTGACATAAAAGACTTGAAACACGAAACCACTTCCCTTCACTGCGGTCCATTATTGAACCTGATGAGAGACCAGAGCACTCAAACAAAAAAATGGGATGTCTTGCTCCCACGTCCCCGAGATCAAATTATCCGAGAGGCCTACAGAAGTTAATATTGAACCCACAGAAAGATGATTTGTTTTAATAGCTAACGGAATTCATGTGAAAACAAATCGGAATAAAAAAATGAAATATTTGGCAGGCCTTTTGATATGTGTCTGTTTTTTTTTTATCGTCTCTGAACCAATAAACCTGCTTCAAATTTCAAAACTGACTTCTTTCAAACTTCACTATTTTCTTTACCTTTGACAATTTGTACTGTATTTGTATTATTTACGTCTGAAAGTCTTCAATAATAATGGAGCATCCACACACATCATAAAAGGTGATCACAGAGGAGTCAGAGACCTCCCTGAGTGGCCAAGATTGTTTATTATGGGATGGCACATGCCTCATATATTCCAATATTCTGCGTGTTCATTGGTCTTAAAAACCTGCATTAGAGTAGCAGGATTATTGTGGCACGCATGCCGCGTGCGCGCACATGAGAAATGCAACTCACATCGGCGCATGCAAACACATGCAGTCATGTATGCTTTGAAGTGCTGCCGTGTGTCAAATTCCCTTCCGCTGGGCAGAGATGTGTGACGTTGTTTGCTAGTCGTATATTTTGGAGCTTTTACCTTACGTCTGCAAATAGTGGCCGAGGGTGCACATCAAAAGCGCATTTTGTATGAATACATTTTTGGATGAGTAACTGATATTATTACCAGAGTATTACAATTGATGTCACGTGAAAGTGGAGTTTAAAAAAGGAAATAAAAAGGACTATATTGGATAAATGCCATGAAACTGAAGAAAACTGAGTGGAAAAAATAAAATAACATTATGTTAGTCTACTGGAACGCAAATGGTCGCTCAAGACGCCACGTCTACAGGACGTAGGATCATATTTATTGTCACACTGGAATTTATTCATTCCAAACTTGAATTCCTCTGAGTGGCTGTTTACGTGTGGGTGCTCCTGTTTTGGTTAGCCAAATGAGATTTTAAAAAAAAGAAACTTAAATGCCTGCCGGTGAACAAATAATTTGTTACTACCTAGGAAAGGTGAAGCATCTACATGAGAGTTTAATTTTGGGGGTGCAATTTTGCTACAGTGTCTTTTAGATGGATGGAAACCGTTGTGAATGGGGATTGCATTTTCACATTTTTCTGTCTTGTTTTACAAATACAGTGGTTTAGTTAAAGGAAGACGTTGATCATACCAAATTACCTATCAGTCAAAATTCTGCAATAATGGATGTGGTCACAAGTGTGATGAGAAGTGTGTTGGAAATGATTAAGGTGACACCAGATGCCACATCCAGAGGCCAGATTATGACTACGGTTGTAGTGTGGATATAATCCATGTACAGCACAAGAAAGGAAAAATGTCACTGGGGCCTAGCAGGGTTTTATGTACTCACGACGGGCTCTACACACACACACACACACACACACACACACACACACACACACACGCACACAAAGGCATCCAACTACTCAACTACTGCTCACATTCTGTTGCTTTCTGTGCTTCACTTAAAGTTGTGTAGCACTGGAGCATACATTTCTTATCACGTGTATGCTATTCTCTTTCAAAACAGAAGAGATCAGAGCAATCGTCTGCTTCCTTATTTGTTCAAAGAGATTTTCATAGTCCAGGTTATCCGGGTCACTCCGTACACTTGCTCCGACCTTGACTTGCCTTTCTTGGAATGCACACTTTGCAAGCCAGATGTTGACATGTCCTCCGGTAAGATGGAATTGTTTTTGTGGCATTAAAATAAATGACGGGCAGAGAGGCTGAGCTATATAGAGATGAGAACAGATGGAACCAGCGTTACACGTGAGGCTAAGCTTTGCGCCTGCTCCATAAGAGGCTTGTGCGTCCAAGGCAAAGAATCTCATGGCTGTGGATGATAATGGGCCGCAGGCCCTGCCCATGATGTTGACTAATTACCAGCATCCTCATTGAGTCACTGTTTGGCAGCCAGCCAGTGATTTGACATCCAAATCAAACCCAATCACCCCAGATTTTGGGGTTGGCAGGATTATTTTTTTTTGGGTTGCCATGGCAATCAAGTCCATTTCATCCAGGCGTTTCCAGTTGTGGTGAAGGATTAGATGGGGATGTCAGACATCTGTGTCAAATCCCTCTCCAGCTCATTTCAGTCGTTTGTTATGTTCTTGGATGACTGATGACAGGCTTATACTTCCAAAAGAATTCAGTCTCTACTTTCATACTCGTGTTAATTATTTTCTCCTCTCCTGGCTTCCTTGTTTGCTGCCTGAGGTGCTCTGGCCTTTGAGGTAAATACCATTTGCTTTATGGCTGAATGGTTGAATAATGGTGTGAAGTATGGGCTAAATGAGAGTCTGAGGCCAGAAACGGGAGTTATCTGGCCCCCCCTTGCCGAGTGGTGACATGGGCCGATGGGGATTAATGAGCGGGCAAGGGAGTCAACATTTGCACTGTGGAAAGAGGGACTTGTTTGGCTTTGTTTGTGTTGCTTTCACCACCAGCTGCTTTTGAGTCCCCTCATGCTAGGAAGTCGAGTGGCGACCATGTCCACAATTGTATAAATAGACAATTGGAATATCTTCAGAGTGGGCATCCTCCAATTGTTTTCAATGTTCCAAATTGGTATGATTAGGTTTGAATGAATCTGTTAAGGCAAAAAAAAGCCTCCTTGTTTACGTCTCAAGATCAGGGTGTCCCAAATTTCACTCAACATTTCCTTTTTTTTTTCATTTCAGGTATTATTTGGACAGATGTGAGTCCATCAGTGTTTGACAGCCAGGAAGGACATGTCATTCCCTTGTCCCAGCCTCAGCAATCGACTTTGGAACAGCGTTGTAAAATTGCTGCCTGGCAAGAAGATTTTCTCTGTCTCCTGTTGTAGTTCATTGCAAGTTTGAGAAGCCTTATGGCTCTGACACTGCTTCACTGCTTTACAATTTAGGCTATCAATTGCGAGGTTATTGAAACAGCATCTGTTCTGTACCAACTAACCATCGGAAGGCCTACTACTGCGATTGGTGAAAACGCCAAACTCCCAAAGCAGACGTCCACACAAAGCCAGGGAAAGTCTATCCTGGAACGCGACACGAACAACCCTGCAGAAATCCTTGAGTATGTGAGACTCTCTTGTGCTTGAGGTTTTGTATGTCTAGCACTGGGACTACAGGTAACACAACCAGCAACATATTTTGACACTTTTGATGTCATTTCCCAAACAGGCGCCGAACATGTGCAATGCTGCTCCAATGAGCTAAGGGCAAGGTCAAAATGCTCACAAAAACTGCACACTCTACGTCCACTTGGGTTGAATATGTAACAGGAAAAATACTTTAGTCGCAGTAATGGTATGAATCACAAACACCAAACAAATTTGTAATTTCTGTCATCACATTTAAATCTATTTATCCTAGAATTTAGTAAAAATCTGTTTGATGCATTATCCAGTATAATCATATATTATACACAATAAGAGAACCTGTCTGTCTTTTGGCGGTACAATGAACATTGCATAGGAATAATACTGGACTCCCCTGTCATTTTTTTGTACGGTCGTGACATGTTTAGCGCACTGTTGGTAATCACAGCAATGGTAGCAGGTCAGCCGATGTGGATGAAGCATGCACACCATCTGTGTGCAACTGCAACATCTAATCTCTGCCATCTTTAATCTGGCACTCTGCGGGCAATTTCAAGGGATTTTTCTACTATCTACTACATCACTTTTTTTGTTTGTTTGTTTTAGAAAGAAAGATACATTGCTATGGTTCATGTTTATTTGTACAAATGAATTTTTGGAACAATATACAACAATTTGGGTGCTGCCAATATGGATATTGGGAGGCAGATGCTGATTCTGATAGTTGGCAAAATATTATTCAAGAAGAGCGATTAATCGGATGATTATTTAAAAATATATGTATAAACAATTTATATATATTTTTTCTTTATAGTAATATGTTCTCTGCCGCTCCACTAGTCTAAACTCGGAATTCTGATTCGTGGTGCGTTTGTGGAACATGAGTTAAGCAGCAAAATCCAGGGGCGACCATTTTTGCCAGTTGCTGTCCACCGAAAATGACATCACATTTGCTCAAAGCTCAGCCAATCATGGCAGAAAACAGGAGAGCCACGATTGGTCATTAAGAAGATGGCACAATTGCCCCCTTAAGATGGACAAAAATGGGTGGATTTTACAACTTAACTCATATTCCACAAACACAATATTAATAAGAATCTGTGTTTAGATGAGTAGGGCTGCATTGAACGTGTAAAAAAAAAAAAAAATTAATGTTGGAATCGGCTTCCCCTTCCATCCATCCATCCATCCATCTTCCGAACCGCTTGATCCTCACCAGGGTCGCGGGGGGTGCTGGAGCCTATCCCAGCAGTCTTCGGGCAGTAGGCGGGGGACACCCTGAATCGGTTGCCAGCCAATCGCCAGGCACACAGACACAAACAACCATCCATGCCCACACTCACACCTAGGGACAATTTAGAGTGTTCAATCAGCCTGCCATGCATGTTTTTGGAATGTGGGAAGAAACCGGAGCACCCGGAGAAAACCCACACAGGCCCGGGGAGAACATGCAAACTCCACACAGGGAGGCCGGAGCTGGAATTCAACCCGGTACCTCTGCACTGTGAAGTCGACGAGCTAACCACTGGACTACCGGGTCGCCCCCCCATACAACAATAAAGATATGAATTACATTGGACTGTTTTACAATACTTTCCATCCGTCCATTTTCTGATCCACTTTATCCTCACCCGGGAGCCTATCCCAGCCGTCTACGGGCAGTAGGCGGGGGGGATACCCTGAACTGGTTGCCAGTCAATCGCAGGGCATACAGAGACGAACAACCATCCACGCCCACACTCACACCTAGGGACAATTTAGACTGCCATGCATGTTTTTGGAATGTGGGAGGAAACCGGAGTACCCGGAGAAAACCCACGCAGGCTCGGGAAGAACATGCAAACTCCACATAGGAAGACCGGACCTGTAATTTAACCCGGTACCTCTGCACTGTGAGGTCAACACGCTAACCACTGGACCACCGGGCCACCCCTTGCAATACTTTATCCTTTAATATTTACAGAGCCCCAGACATGACATTTGGGGGAAAAAAAGAAATTTGTGCGCACAGAGTTCTTATTTGTGCGCACAAATTACTATTTCATGCAGACCAATTACGACTTCGAGTGCACGAACTATTACTTCGTGCACACAAAATAATTACAGCATGCACACAAAATAGTTACACACTCTAAAATCAATCAAGCCTGCCATGTATTTAAGGACTGTTTCATCCTTGTCGGTTTAGTGACCTTGCTCACTGTTCATGCTCAAGTGATATTTTCTCGCCTAAAGGTAGGATATGCATTTGTAGGTCGCATTACATTGTTATGATAGAAGTAGCACGCAGCTGAGTTTGGCGATAACTGTTGATTTTAAGGGTGGCGTTAAATTCAAATCAAAGTTTGCATGTCCTTGTTCATTCTCCAATGACACCACAGCTGTTCCTTTGTTGATCTGAATTTATAGTATCGTGTACGGCTATATTTTACCCCATGCAATATACTCCTCTGATTGATAACAGCTGCTGTCCTGCTTGGAGAGATGCTCTTCCCACTGATCAGGAGAAGCCCTGAGAGGTGATTTATGAGGGATGGGATTTCCGGTCAGAACAGCCTAATTGAGCGTCTGTATTCTCCAGAGCAGTCCTTGAGAGAAGGATAGGGTAATGAGGGAGAAAATGACAAGTCAAAGACACTTTGGTTGTATAGTAAATGAGCCTCGCTATAGCTGTGCAGAGTCGAGGCATTAAATTGAAAAAAAAAAAAAGGTTGAGTACACCTGCTCAAATGCAGTATCGAGTATATTTTTTTCTAGTCCATGTGGACTGTTGTTCTCACAGGAGTCGAGGTGAGTGCAGTGAACTCTGCCCCAATTGGGGCATTG